>PJEM01007550.1:82597-94183 GCA_004023845.1 Helogale parvula | reverse complement strand
TGTGCTTTGGGTTGTTTCTTGAGGTAGCCCTGAAAAGGAAAACAGACAGACAAACACACAGAGAACACAAGCAAACAAATGTACTGATAAAGAAGCAAACCTAAGGGGGAAAGAAAAAGAAGGGAACAGGAAAGAAAAGAGAGGAGAAAAAAGAAGAAAAGAAAAAAAAAGGGAAGAGGAAAAAACGAAAGGGGAGAGGGAAAAAAAGCAGTCGGGGATTGGGGGCGACAGTGACAGTCAGAGATAAAGGACAGTCTGAGAGCTTAAAACCTGCAGTGGGGGTTGGGGGAGATAAGGATGTATTAAAGGAAAACTGTCTGGATGGTAAAAGTTGATCTAAGCACAGCAGTGCCTAACTGTTGGTCTTTCCCAGATTCCAGCGAGAAAGGGAGAAAGGAAGAAAATAGGAAGATAGTAAAGAGAAGACAGGGGACAATTAAAAATTAAAAATATTAAGAAAAAAAAACACTTAACGGTAATAAACATATGCAGGGCAGCTCTCCAGCGTGGATGGGAGTGGCTTGGTGCAGGTGGGTCGGGTCCCAAGGGTTGCTCTCTGAGGCCCCGCCTTGGTGGATGCGAGGAGAAGAATGGTGACGGGCGCCCCAAGTCTCCCTCAGACCATGCGTTCCAGCCACTCTCTGGAGTCCAGCCTTCTTGTGCCTCGGGCGGATCTAATTGTTTCTGTTTTCCAAGTTCTGCCCGGTTTCTATGTTTCTAAGTCCTCGCCTGCACTCTCAATATTGCCACCACAGTTAAAATCGTCGGCAGGTGGGCAGCTTTCTGGTCGGGGCGGATAGGGAGTTTGTGAAGTAGGAGTTCTCCCCCGGCTCCACCTGGGGTCTGTGAGCTGCCTGGCCCGACTGCACGCCCGCGCTGAAGGGACGGGTCTCTCTCTCAGCGCTCAGCGGCCCTCAGTCCTGGGCTGAATCTCTCTGCAGGGATTGTGCTGTGGGGGATTCAGTCTCTACTTGTCTTCCCCTGGTCTCTCTCCTGCCTTGCCGGGCGGTACCGCGCGTGGCTGTGAAGGTCCCTGCGCCTCTGGATACCCGGCGCCCTGCGTGAGCGACTGTCGGGGAATCTGTGCGCCTCCGGGCTCTCTCTCGGCCGCCCCGCACTGTGCCGATCCCCGCTGACCTGTCCGCCTCTGGTCTCCCGGCCGCCCCGTCCGGCTAGGAGCGGTGCACCTGGGGACACGCGGGTTTCAGCGGGCCCAGCGCCAAGTGGCGCTTTGTCTCTGGAGCCGGCGCTCCCTCCCCTAAAGTCTCCGGTCCCGGTTCGCACTCACTTACTCAGGCAACCGTGAGACTGCTGTCGATAAGGGTCTATCCCTCCCTTCTCGAAGAGAGTAAGCTTTCCTTCTGGGATTTGACCTTTTTGTTTGTTTGTTTGTTTGTGTAATAGTGGGTTCAATACTCCCTGACTCTCCTGGCCCTTCTTCCCTCCACCTGGTTTAAAAAGATGACTTTGTGCTTTAATGTCCACTTCCTCTTCAATACATTCATAGCTCCTTATTCTAGAATTTATTTTCATGTAAGTTGAAGATAGTGATAATATTTACAGGATTTCTTTGGTTTGACAAAATTGAGCAGGAGAAATTGACAGTAAAGAGCTAAAGAACTTCAGCACCTGGGCTCCTGGGTGGCTCAGTCGGTTAAGTGTCTGGCTTCAGCTCAGGTCTTGATCTCATGGTTCGTGGGTTCGAGCCCCGAGTCAGGCTCTGCGCTGACATCTAGCTCAGAAGCTGGATCCTCTTTTGGATTCTGTGTCTCCCTCTCTCGCTGACTCTCATCTGATCGTTCTGTCTCTCAAAAATAAATAAAAAACAAAAAATTTTAAAAAAGAACTTCAGGGCACCAGTTTTTCTACCAAGCAAATTTGGATTCCATCATTCTACCACTTGATAATTATAGATTTTGGGCAAATTACTTCCTTCTGAATGTCAGTTTCTCAGTTATTAGTGTATGAATGTTAATGGTGATGCCTACCTCACTGCATCATTATCAGGATTAAATGAATTGAGTATGTAAAAGTGTTTAGCACGTGGTCTGACATGTCATAGTTCAGAAAATAAAAATTATTATTAAAAATTTTTAATGTTTATTTATTTTCAAAAGAGATAGAGAAAGACAGACCCCAAGCAGGGTGGGGCAGGAGCGGAGAGAGAGGGAGACAATCTGAAGCAGGCTGGAACTCAGGAACTGTGAGATCATGACCCGAGCTAAAGTCAGATTCTAAACTGATTATTGATGGTAAGTATCAGGTTTCTTGCATGATGTTTGGGAACAAACATATCAATATGAATAAGAGGAAGCATTTACCTTCAAGTTCCTCACTCAGAGTGATAACTGATAAAGTGAGATGTATGCAATATAGAGAAATCGAAATGAGGCTAAGTGAGTCACGGCAGGTATCCCTGAAGAAGTGACAGCTAAACTGAAACCTGAAGGATGTGTAGTATGCCAGTAAATTATAATAGTAATGAAGTTTTAGGTAGAAGCAACAGTCATAAAGCAATGCAGTAATTGGAGCTTTGGGAGCAAGTGGAGAAATAGAAACTGAGGAAATAAATAGGAAAAAGCACACAGGCCTTCAAGTTTCATGTTAGATTTTGACTTTTAGTCTTTCCAAGGCTGTTTCTTGTTTTATAAAAATGTGGAAAATCTTAACTTGCAGATTTGCTGTGAAGATGAAATAAGTGGGGATGTTACCTAAGAGCATCTTTCACTTATGAGGTACTCAAATCTCATATTAATCCATGGATAATTAGACAGGTCTGAAGGATTTATCTCTTGGAGTGAAAGGTGGATCATTCTAGCGTGTCAAGGTGATTTGAAAGGAGGCAAGATTGGAAGCACTTGCAGCAGGACAAAAATGAAATGACAATAGTGAAAGGCAAGGATATTTAGCACAGGGGACTGTTAGAATTTGGATACAAGAGTGAGAAAGCCAAAGGAGGTGAATATATCCAATGAAGGAGTCTAGGTTGGGAGCAATTTGAGATCCCCATTTTATTTTAATATTCCTTTATGGTAGCAGTGGTAGAAAATCTAATTCTTTCAATTGTTTTCATTATCTTTCTGGTGTGAGATTGTGACTTATCTTCTCATTTTGCTCTGAGCTCTTACTTTGGTGCCACACCAAATTAATGCACTATTTCTTAGAACAGGTTATCTTTGACAACCTAAAATAAAATGGTTGGTATGACATACAAAATTCAGGTTAACCTATTATATAGGATGTTTGTGATAATTATTTTTGAAGTAATTATTTGTAAAATAAAAAACCTCCATTTATAATTGTAGCTGAAAGTATCAGGTATGTAGATGTTTGGTTATTCTTCACAGCCTACTTGGGTAGTTTGTATCTGTGTTCAAAATCATTTTAAAGAATGGGCCAGAAACTTGTGGGATTGGAAAAATATACTCAAAGAAAAGTAGAATACTTCTTGTCCTTTTATATATGTGATTTTATATTTGTTTACTTACTTATTTTTTTACTTGTATCAAGAATTACTATCAAAGACCACTCATTTGGCCAGAGACACTTGTGGTTTTACCAAAAGAATTACCCCTCAAGTTAGCATGCTACCTATTTTTCTGAGTTCATCGGCCAGCCAGTGGCCTCAACTCCAACCTCTATCAATGCGCATGACTCATTGACCATAGAAATAATACATGAATTCATGCACATTGTAGAAGTCAAAACCATATGAAATTATAGAGAGTAAAATTACACTATTACCTTCTCTCTGCAATCCTCCTCCTAAAGGAAACCACTATTAACAGTGTGATTTGTATCATTTTTAACAAACATAATGACATTTATTAAGTTAGTTATAAGGGAGAGAAGGTCACTTCTAACATGAAATTTAAGTACACTGTCTACATTATTTTTTTGTTTATTGTCCAGTTGGTTTCCATATAATGCCCAGAGCTCTTCCCTACCAGTGCCCTCCTCAATGATCATCACCCCCCTTCCCATAACCCCTCCCCCTTCAGCCCTCAGTTTGTTTTCAGTATTCAAGAGTCTCTCACGATTGGCCTCCCTCCCTCTCCCGAACTCTTTTCCCTATTCCCCTCCCCATTGTCCTCTTTTAAATTTCTCCTGTTAGAACTATGAGTGAAAACATACGGTATTTGTCCTTCTCTGCCTGACTTATTTCACTTAGAATGACAACCTCGAGGTCCATTCACATTGTTATGAGAATAGCGACTTTTCGTTCTTTCTCATTGCCATGTAGTATTCCATTGTGTATATAAATCACATCTTCTTGATCCACTCATCAGTTGATGGTCATTTAGGCTCTTTCCATGATTTGGCTATTGTTGACAGTGCTGCTATGAACATTGGAGTACATGTGCCCCTATGCATAAGCACTTCTGTATCCCTTGGGTAAATCCCTAGCAGTGCTATTGCTGGGTCATAGTGGAGTTCTAATGTTAATATTTGAGGAACCCCCACACTGTTTTCCAGAGTGTCTGCACCAGTTTTTGAGGGAAGCTGCAAAGATTCAGCTGCTTGGCAATTTGCTAGCCGGAAATGTCACTCCCTGAGGGGAGTTACAAAAATAGGCAGGGAAGCACCACTCACTGTCAGGAGAAGCCAGAAGAACAAAGATCAATCGCCTACAGGCAGGGTGGTATTGGCCCTTCAGTGCTGTGCTAAAAACCTTAGTTTGGTTTCTCTTTAACTCTAGCCTAAATCCCTTAACCCTGTTTCCTAGCAACCGACCTAGGTCAGCTGCCTTGTTTTCCCACCTCGAAACCTTTATAAGATACGGTGTTTTCTCAATAAGAAAGAAGAGGCTTGATCAGAAACCGTGTGTTGTCTACACTCTCTGCGTCTCCCTCCTGCCCTATTTCTCTCTCCCTCCCTCAGGATCAGGAACCCGCATCAACTGACTAGCTAGACCGGACAAGTTTTCATTCCCACCAACAGTGTAGGAGGGTGCCCGTCTCTCCATACCCTTGACAGCATCTATAGCCTCTTGATTTGTTCATTTTAGCCACTCTGAGAGGTGTGAGGTGGTATTTCAGTATGGTCTTGATTTGTATTTCTTTGACAATGACTGACGCTGAGCATCCTTTCATGTCTGTTGGCTGTCCGGATGTCTCTTTGGAGAAGTGTCTATTCATGTCTTCTGCCTATTTCTTCACTGGATTATTCATTTTTCAGGTGTGGAGTTTGGTGAATTCCTTATAGATTTTGGATACTAGCCTGTCTAGCTAGTCTGATATGTCACTTGCAACTATCTTTTCCCTTTCCATCAGCTGCCTATTAGTTTTCTTGATTGTTTCCTTTCAGTGCAGAAGCTTTTTATCTTGATGAGGACCCACTAGTTCATTTTTGCTCTTGATTCCCTTGCCTTTGGGTATGTGTCCAATAGGAAATGGCTGCTGTTGAGGTCAAGGAGGTTGTTTCCTGCTTTCTTCTCTAGGGGTTTGATCGTTTCCTGTCTCACATTCAGGTCCTTCAACCATTTTGAGTATATTTTTGTATATGGTGCAAGAAAGTGGTCTAGTTTCATCCTCCTGCATGTTGCTGTTCAGGTCTCCCAGTACCAATTGTTAAAGAAGATGTCTTTTTGTTTCATTCGATACACTTTACTGCTTTCTCGAAGATTAATTGGCCATACATTTGTGGGTCCAGTTCTGGGTTGTATATTATATTCCACTGGTTTATGTGTCTGTTTTTGTGCCCATACCATACTGTTTTGATGATGACAGCTTTGGAGTAGAGGCTAAAGTCTGGGATTGTGATGCCTCCCATTTTGATTTTCTTCTTCAATAATACTTTGGTTATTTGGAGTCTTGTGGTTTCATACGAATTTTAGGATAGTCTGTTCTAGCTTTATGATGGATGCTGGTGTAATTTTGATTGAGATTGCATTGAATGTGTAGATTGCTTTGAGTAGTAATGACATTTTTATTTAATTTTTAATGCTTTATTTATTTTTGATACAGAGAGAGACAGAGAATGAGAGGGGGAGGGGCAGAGAGAGAAGGAGACACAGAACTGGAAGCAGACTTTAGGCTCTGAGCTAGCGGTCAGCAAAGAGCCCGATGCGGGGCTCAAACCCACGAACGTGAGATCTGACCTGAGCAGTAGTCGGAGGCTTAACTGACTGAGCCACCCAGGTGCCCCTGGGTAGAAATGACATTTAAACAGTATTTATTCTTCCTATCCATGAGCATTGAATGTTTTTCCATTTCTTTGTGTCTTCTTCAATGTACTTCATAAGTTTTCTATAGCATACATTGCACAAGTCTTTAATTAAACTTATTCCTAGGTATTTTATGGTTTTTCGTGCAATAGTAAGTAAGTGGGATCAGTTTCTTTATTTCTCTTTCTCTTGCTTCATTATTGGTGTATAGAAATGCAACTGATTTCTGTATGTTAAGTTTGTACCCTGCGACTTTGCTGAATTTATGGATCAGTTCTAGTAGGCTTGTGGTGGAGTCGGTCAGATTTTCCATGTAGAGTATCATGTCATGTGCAAAAAGTGAAAGTTTCACTTCATCTTTGCCAATTCTGATGCCTTTTATTTCCTTTTGTTGTATGATTGCTGATGCTAGGAATTCCGCACTGTGTAAAAAAACAGAGGTAAGAGTACATATCCTTGTCGTGTTCCTGATCTCGGGGGGAAGCTCTCAGTTTTCTCCCATTGAGGATGATATTAGCTGTGGCCTTTTCATAATGGCTTTTATGATGTTTATTAAGAAAAGGTGCTGTATTTTGTCAAATGCTTTTTCTGCATCTATCAACAGGATCATATGGTTTTTATCCTTTCTTTTGTTAATGTGCTGGATCACACTGATGGATTTGTGAATATTGTACCAGCCCTGTAACCCAGGAATGAATCCCACTTGACCATGGTGGATATTCTTTTTATATGCTGTTGAATTTGATCTGCTAATATCTTGTTGAGTATTTTTGCATGTGTATTTATTATGGTTATTGGCCTGTAATTCTCTTTTTTGGGGGGTGGATTTCCTGTCTGGTTTGGGAATCAAATGATGCAGGCTTCATAGAATGATTCTGGAAGTTTTCTTTCTGTTTCTATTTTTTGCAATAGCTTGAGAGGAATGGGTATTATCTCTGCTTTAAATGTCTGGTAGAATTCCCCTGGGAAACCATCTGGACCCGGGCTCTTATTCTTTGGGAAATTTTTGATAATGGATTTGGTTTTTTCACTGGTTATGGATCTGTTCAGATTTTCTATCTCTTCCTATTTGAATTTTGGGAATGTATGTGTGTTTAGGAATTTGTCCATTTCTTCAAGTTGTCTAGTTTGTTGGCATATACTTTTTAAAAACTATGGAATGCTTTATGAATTTGTGTATCATCCTTGTACAAAGGCCATGCTAATGTTCTCTGTTTTGTTCTGATTTTACTATATGCACTGCCAAAGTGAGCACAACTACACAGGCTTTGAAGTGAGGCTGCTTGTGTTCAAACCCAGACTCTTCCATTTACAACTGTATTATATAGTGCATCCTATCTAACTTCGCTGTGCCTCCATATTCTCATGTGTGAAATGATAATTATACTATCTGTTTTATAGAGATGTTATGACGGTTATACTACTTAGTGTATGTGAAGTATTAGAAAAGTGCCTGGCATATATATATATATATATATATATATATATATATATATATGATGCAATTGCATTGCATATGTTGTTCTGCAACTTCCATTATATTAGGACAGATAAAGGCATTACAGTGTACTGATTTAGTAAGTGGATTCTAAATCAAATTGCCTGGTGTGAATACTAGTCCTACCATTTACTATGTTTATGAACTTCAAAAAGTATATGAGCTTTTTCTGTTTTTGTTTCTTTTATAAAATGCAAATAAGAGCTTTTGTATTTTTAAGTTTTATTTGATTCCAGTTAGTTAACACAAAGTGTAATATTAGGTTCAGGTGTATAATATAGTGATTCATCACTTCCACACAACACCCAGTGCTCATCACAACAAGTGCACTCCTTAATCCTCATCAACTATCTAATACATTCCCCCATGCATCTCCGTTCTAGTAACCCTCAGTTTATTCTTTGTAATTAACAGTATGTTTCTTGGTTTGCCTCTTTCTCTTTTTTTTGTCCCTTTCCTTATTTATTTTGTTTCTTAAATTGATATATGAATGAAATAATATGGTATTTGCCTTTGTCTCACTGACTTATTTTACTCAGGATAATACTCTCTAGCTCCATCCATGTCATTAAAAAAGGCAAGATTTAATTCTTTTTTATGGTTTAGTAATCTTCCATTTTGTGTGTGTGTGTGTGTGTGTGTGTGTGTGTGTGTGTATGTGTGTGTATAACAGCGCTGATTATATATGTAATATGTAATATATAATATGTATGTATGTATAATTATATGTTATATATAACACATTTTCTGTATTTATTCATTAGTAAGTGGATATTTGAGCTGTTTCCATGAAGTGATTATTGTAGATAATCCAGCTATAAATATCAGGATGCATGTATCCCATTGAAATAGTATTTTTGTAGCCTTTGGGTAAATATCTCATGTGCAATTACTAGATATTAGGGTTATTAAGAATAAATAATATCTATTCTTCCTCAACTATTCCAAGAAAAAGAAAAGGAATTAAAACTTTAAAATTCATTCTGTGAGTCCAACATTATCCTGATACCAAAACAACATCACTAAAGGAGAAATAAAGACCAATATCCCTGATGAACACAGATGGAAAAGTTCTCTACAAAATAGTAGTGAAATGAATCCAACAGTACATTAAAAAGATCATTCACCATGACCAAGGAGGATTTATTCCTGAGTTGCAAGGTGGGCCCAACATTCACAAATCAATCAATGTGATACATCACGTTAATAAGAAAAAAAAAAAACAGTAAGAACCACCATATGATCCTTTCAAGAGATGCAGAAAAAACATTTTACAATGTACAACATCCATTCATAATAAAAACCCTTAACAAAATAGGGATAGAGGAAACATACCTTAACATCATAAAGGCCATATATGGAAACCCTATAGCTAATATCATCCTCAAGGGGAAAAATCTGTGAGCTTTTCCTCTGTGGTCAAGAACAAGACGGGATGTCCACTCTCACCACTGTTATTTAACATAGTACTAGCCACAGTGACCAGACAACAAAACGTAATAAAAGGCATCCAAATTGGCAAGGAAGAAGTTGAACATTCACTCTTCTCAGATGACATGATACTTTAGATTGAAAACCCAAAAAATTACACCACAAAATTGCTAGAACTGATATGTGAATTCAGCAAATTCACAGAATATAAATCAATGTACAGAAATCTTTTGCATTTCTACACACCAATAATGAAACAACAGAAAGAGATAACAAGGAACTGATCCAATTTACAATTGCATTAGAAATCATAAATTACCCAGGAATAAACCTAACCAATGAAGTGAAAGAACTCTACTCTAATAGCCATAAAACACTGATGAAATAAATTAAAGATGACACAAAGAAATGGAAAGGCATTCCAAGTTTATGGAATGGAGGAACAAATATTGTTAAAATGTTTATACTATTCAAAACAATCTACACATTTAATGCAAACCCTATCAAAATAGTACCAGCACTTTTCACAGACCTAGAAGAAACAATACTAAAATTTGCAGGGAACCACAGAAGAAAAACCTCAAATAACAAAAGAAACTTTGAAAATGAATAGCAAAACTGGAGGCATCAGAATTCTGGACTTCAAGTTATATTACAAACGTGTGGTGACCAAGACAGTATGTTACAGGCACAAAAATAAACATATAGATCAATGGAAATGGAACAGAATAGAAAACCAATAAACAACACCTCATCTATATGGCCAATTAATCTTCAAAAGAGCAAGCATGAACATGCAATGAAAAAAAGACAGTCTCTTCTACAAGTGATGTTGGGAAAAGTGGACAGCTGCATGTAAAACAATGACCCTGGACCATTTTCTAACACCATACAAAGAAAAATCAAATGGATGAAAGACATAAATGTGAGGCAGAAAACCATAAAAATTCCGGAAGAGAACACAAGCAGTAAACTCTTTGACATCAGCTGTAGCAACTTCTTTCTGTATATGTCTCCTAAGGTAAGGGAAACAAAATTGAAAATAAACTATTGGGACTACATAAAAATAAAAAGCTTCTGGGCTCTCTTGAAGATGGCAGAGAAGTAGGGAGCTCTGTACTTTTTGCCCACCCACATCTATCAAACTAAGAACGACTGAAGCCACAATACTCTGATCCGCAAGAGTTGGGGGAAAAAAGAGACAGAGTCCACTAAGAAGACAGCCTCATAGGTGCATGAGTGCAAACTGGGGAAGATAAAAATGGGCCAAGACCCAGAAACTTGAAAGGGAGGGAGCCCCCTGTGCGGAGAGCCACGCAGAGCTGCAGAGAGACACAGAGAGACGAAAAGAGAAAGAGGCTGAAAATGCTCATAGAGCTATCTCTAGAGAAGAGAAAAACCTTGGTCTGGGACAAAGAGGGATCCTATCATCCCACTTGTAACCACAGGGTATGGGGAGAGACATCTTTTTTCTCTAGCTGAGGTGCATTCATTGGTCTAGGCACTGTGATCTGATCCTAGACAGCACCAGGGGAAACTGCTCCCCTACTCTCCCTACTAGTTCCCCGGCCAAGAACCCGCCCTGGAATGCAGAAGTACATTTCGGGCAGTATCATTAAAGTGTGTGGACTAGGATCTGAAAATGAGGCGGGACTTGAAAAATACAACTTGGTCCACCCATGGAACAGGAAGATCAGACCCAAAAAAGTGGGATGGAGTGCTTGGTTCAAGAAGGGACTGGGGCGCCACCATTCTTCTCCCCACAACCACCAAGGTGGGAGCGCCCACAGGACAATAGTGGGGGCGAGAAGAACTGCCTACAATAAAACATGCCAAACCGAGCTGGAGAGCTGCCTTTTTATTTCCCCCCCTGAGCTGGGGCAAGACCAACACTAATGCACTGCTATGATTAGATCAAACCTTGCTATTCAGATATATTTTACCTTATCTCATTCGTACCTCTCCCTTCCACAATATTGGGCACGGGCACATTGGTTTGCCTAAACAGTCATACTTAATCCATTCTCTTCATGCTACCTTAATTTCTCCCTCTCTGGAATAATCAGACTATACAGTTTCTTTGGGTAACATTTTCTTCGTTTTTTTCTCCTCACCTCCTACCATATTCTCTTTTGCTCTCTGAATTAAGCCTTTTAGTCTCTCTTTCTGGTTAATGTTCAATTTCTTTTTTTTTAACACTATTTTTTTAACATATGCAATTATTTTCCGTCATTTGCACTACAGTAGTTACAATGACACTCCAAACAGAAAAGCAAAGTAAAAAATCGAAACCCCCACTTCTATTTCATGTAATTAGACTTATACAGAAATTAGAAGGTTAAGTACCAACTAGTTAATCACCTAATTTCACAGCTATCTGAAGTGGCAATCGTTATATAGCAGCTTATCTATGATACATTCAAGATACATGATACAATTTATTACTTGCCCATAAGCTAAAACACAGCCTGCTTAATACCTTTCCTTAAAT
>PJEM01007550.1:0-82497 GCA_004023845.1 Helogale parvula | reverse complement strand
GCATGCAAAAAAGTAGTTACCTTTTATATAGGAAATGGATGATTAAGTCTTTGGTGCTGTAAAAGCAACTTCATTTAAACATAACCACCCCCACCACCAAAAAGAAAGAGGAGGGGAAAAAAAAGTAAAGAAAATAATAAGGGAAAAACCCAAGACACACTCCCTAGGGGAAAAAAAACCAGCATGTAATTTCTGTCCTTGACGGAATGTATTAAATAAGCAAACACCACCAACAAGCAAAACAAGTACTACAATGTAAAAATATTAAAAAAATGAAAACCCTCTCACATGCATAAATGAAAGATTGCACACAAAGAACTCACATCTTTTCAAGCTTCAATAGTAAATATTCTGCTACTATGTATTAAATACTGCATGGTTTGCCCAAGCTAAGATGAAACCACATTATTGGATTTAATGAAATGTTTAGAGGTGCAGTAGGCATGACTTTGAGTAGATAATGAAAGAAAATGTTCAATTTCACTTTCTCCACACCCAAGTCCCTTCTCTCTTTGTATATGCTATTACAACAGCACTACCTCCACCCTACTCTTCATTTGTAGCTGGGATTTTTGGTTTTATAATTTTAGACTGTCCTTTCTCTTTTGTTGTTCTTGTCCTCCCCCAATTTTTTTTTTTTTTGCTTTCTGTTTCTTTTTTATTCGTTTCCTCTTTTGGTTGTCTTCTTTATTTGGTATATCTGTGTGTTTGCATCCTTTTGTTCCCTGTGTGTTTGCTGTCTGTTTTCCCTTTCAGGGCTACCTCAAGAAACAAGCTAAAGTATACATGGTGGACTGTCCAAAATATCACTGAGTAGGGAAATTAAATAACCAAAGGCACAAAAATAGAAACCAAGAGAGACCATTAAAAGGACACTTCCTGAACAAACAGGCCCTAGACAATCAATGAACCTCCGTTAATATAGCAGTACTCACAGGTGCAGAGTGCATAACAAGCTTTTAAAACTGACAGGAGACAGAAAGCTGGATAAAGTGATGAGAAGAACTCTCCTCTAAAGAAATTCCAGGAAGAAGTCACAGCTACAGAATTGCTCAAAACAGATATAAGCAACATCATGGAGCAAGAATTTAGAACGATTGTCATAAAATTAATTGCTGGGCTTGAGAAAAGCGTGGAAGACATCAGATAAGCTATTTCTACAAGGCGGAGGGATCTTAAAAATAGCTGTAATGAGTTAAAAATGCTAATAATGAGGTGCATAATAAAATGGAGGCTGCAACAGCACAAACTGAATAGGCAGAGAGGTGAATAGGTGACTTAGAAGACACAATTATAGAAAAAGAGGAAGCTGAGGAAAAGAGATAAATTGATACAAGAGCACAAACGAGAAATGTAGAACTGAGTGATGCAATCAAACAGAACAATATTCATATCATAGGAATTCTTGAAGAAGAAGAAAGAGACAAAGTTTCTGAAAGGTACTTCATCAAATCATAGCCGAGAACTCCCCCAATCTGGGGAAAGAAATAGACTTTGAAATCCAAGAGGCACAGAGAACTCCCTTCAGATGTACCTTGAATGGATGTTCTGCATGACATATAGAAAAACTGGTAAAATAGAAGATAAAGAGAGAGTTCTGAAAGCAGCTAGGGATGAAAGGGCCTTAACATACAAAGGGACACCTATCAGAGTGGTTACAGACCTATCTACTGAAACATGGCAGGCCAGAGAGAAATGATAGGAAATCTTCAATGTGATGAACAGAAAAAATATTCAGCCAAAAATCCTTTATCCATCAAACCTTTAATTAAGAATAGAAGGAGAGATGAAGGTGTTCCCAAATAAACAATCATTGAGAGAATTCATCACCACCAAACCACCCGTATGAGAAATTCTAAGACGGATTCTATGAGGGAAATGTTGCAAGGCATGCAAGGTACCAGAGACACAACTACAATAATGAATCCTACAAAGAACACAATGAATTTAAACCCATGCATTTTAATGATAACACTGAATGTAAATGGACTAAAAGCTCCAATTAAGCAATATTGGGTATCAGAATGGATAAAAAAAAATCCATCTATTTGCTGTCAAGAAGAGATACATTTTATACCTGAAGACAACTTCAGATTGAAAGTAAGGGGTTGGAGCCTCTCTATTTGCAACTGGAAGACAACAGAAAGTCAGAGTATCCATATTTATATTGGACAAAGTGGACTTCAAAGTAAAGACAGTAACAAAAGATGAAGAAGGACACTATATAATAATTACAGGGAACCTCCATCAGGATGAGCTAACAATTATTAACATCTATGTGCGGATTTGGGACAACCCAAATACATAGAACAATTAATCACAAACAGAAAAAATCTTATTGATAAAGATGTGCTAATTGCAGGGGATTTTTGAAATCCACTTACAGCAATGGATGGATCAACCACACAGAAAATCACTAAAGAAACAATGGACCTGAAGGACACATTTGGGAAAATGGATTTTACAGATATATTTAGAATGCTACATCATGAGGCTAGGGAATTCACTTTCTTCTCAAGTGTGAATGGCACATTCTCCAAGATAGACCACCTATTGGGTCATAAAACAGCCCTTCATAAATAGAAACGAATTGAGGTCATACCATGCACACTTTCAGATCACAATGGTATGAAACCTGAAATCTCTCACAGGAAAAATTCTGGAAAACCTCCAAAAACATGGAGGTTAAAGACCACCCTACTAGAGAACTATTGGGCTAATCAGGCAACTATAGAAGAAATTCAAAAATATATGGAAGCAAATGGAAATGAAAATACAACAATCCAAACTCTCTGGGATGCATTAAAGGCAGTCCTTAGAGGAAAATATATTGCAATCCAGGCCTATTTCAAGAAACTAGAAGAAGCACAAATTCAAAATCTAACAGAGCACCAAAAGGAACTAGAAGTGGAGCAGCAAGAGCACCCCAAACCTAGCAGAAAAAAGGAAAGAATAAAAATCAGGAAATAAATAAATAATATAGAATTTAAAAAGTTGAAATTATCAATAAAACCAAGAATTGTTTTTTTTGAAAAAAAATAAACAAAATTGGTAAACCACTAGCCAGGCTTCTCAGAAAGAAAAGAGAGAGCACCCAAATAGACAAACTCACAAATGAAAATTGATCTATTACAACTAATCCCTCAGAAATACAAGCAATTATCAGGGAATACAATGAAAAATTACATGCCAACAAATTGGACGACCTAGAAGAAATGGACATCCTACACACATACACTACCAAAATTCAAACGGGAAGAGATAGAAAATATGAACAGACCCATATCCAATGAGGAAATTGAATCAGTTACCAAAATCTCCCAACGAACAAGAGCCCTGGGCCAGATGTCTTGCCTGGGGAATTCTACCAGACATCTAAAGCAGAGTTAATACCCATTCTTCTCAATCTATTTCAAAAAATAGAAATAGAAAGAAAACCTCCAGACTGATTCTATGAAGCCAGCATCATTTGATTCCCAAACCAGACAGGAAACCCACCCCCCAAAAAAGAGAACTACAGGCCAATAACAATAATGAATACAGATGCAAAAATAATCAACAAAACATTAGCAAATCAAATTCAACAGCATATAAAAAGAATTATCCATCATGGTCAAGTGGGATTCATTCCTGGGTTACAGGGCTGATACAATATTTGTAAATCCATCAGTGTGATATATCACATTAACAAAAGGAAAGATAAAAACCATATGATCCTGTTGATAGATGCAGAAAAAGCATTTGACAAAACTCAGCATTTTTCTTAAAAAAAAAAAAAAACAAACCTTGAGAACTTTAGGATAGAAGGAACTTACTTAAACAACATAAAAGCCATTTATGAAAAGCCCACAGCTAATATCATCCTCAATGGGGAAAAACTGAGAACTTTCTCCCTGAGAATAGGGACACAAGAAGGATATGTACTCTTACCACTGTTGTTTAACACAGTGCAGAATTCCTAGCATCAGCATTCAGACAACAAAAGGAAATAAAAGACATCAGAATTGGCAAAGATGAAGTGAAACTTTCACTTTTTGCACATGACATGATACTCTACAAGGAAAATTTGACCGACTCCACCACAAGCGCACACTCCAGCCTCGGCTGCAGGAGTGGGAGCACACACCTCATTTATACAGCGCATCTCGCCTCCAGCATTGGCCGCGTGAACCTCGAATCCCGGGTGCCAACAGGGAAAAAATAGCCCCCAACCCTACACCATCCCAGCAGGGAGTTGGTGGCAGAGGCCTGGGATGGGGGCCCGCTTCGGGTGCAGGAGCACGCAGCTCATTTCCGGCACGGCTGGCACCTCAGGCAGCCTCATCACGAATCCTTACGTGCCAAGAGAAACTGATCTCTCCCCCTACATGATCCAGATCTGGCTGGGGATGGGAGTTGGTGGTGACATCCGTGATGGGATGCACTGCAACTCCTGCAGCGCACCTTGCATCAGGCAGCATACCGTGCCTCACACAGCTGCAGCACAAATCCTGGCCTGCAACAAGAGAAACTGATCCCTACCCCTACGCTATGGCTATCTTGGGTGGGGGCTGGGAGTCAGTGGCGGTGTCTGTGAGGGCTTGCACTTCCCCTCCTGCGGCGCACTTCACCTCAGGCAGTGGCAGCACAAATCCCTGCCAGCGCCTAGAGAAACTGCTCCCTCCCCCTACAAGATCCCAGCTAAGAAGCCAGCCGCCAAAGCAAGTACATCTCATTTGTGGCAGCATAAAAATGCATGGACTAGGATTTTGAAATGAGGTGAGCCTGGAAAATACAACTTGGCTCACTTCCACACAAGGAGATTGGATTCATTATAGCGGCCTGCAGCGCTTAGTTCCAGTGGAGGTTGGGGCGTCACCATTATATTTTCTGCAGCCACCAAGGTGGGGCCTCTGAGAACAGCCCCTTAGACCTACTACACCAAACCAGACTTATCTGCGAGGGGGAGATGCTCCTTTTTTTTTCTTTCTCTTTTTGCCTTTTTTCTCTATTTATTTTTTATAATTATTACCTTTTACTTTAATTTTTTAAAAATTTTACTCCTTAGTTTCCTTACTCTTTTCTCCTTCTTTTTTTTCTTTCTTGCAATCCTGATATATTCTCCTGTATCTCATCCTTCTCTCTCCCCTCAACTGGATATACATTTTTAGACTGTCCATTGTCCTTTGTTGTCTCTGCCGTCCTTTGCTTTTTTCTTCTTTTCTTTTCTTCTCTTTTCTCTCCATTTTCTTTCCTTCTTTTCCCCCTTTTAATTTGTTTGTTTGTTTGATTTGTGTATGCATTTGCATGCTTCTGTTCCCTTTTTGTTTGTCTGTTTTCCTTCTTAGGGCTACCCCAAGAAACAAGCAAAAGTGCACATGAAGGTGATTCGCAAATATCGTTGAGTAGGGATATTAAATAATCAAAGGCACAACAAAAGAAACTGAGAGACACCTTAAAAGGATATTTCCTGAAAAGACAGGCCCTGGACAGTAAATAAGCCTCCTTTAACAAGACAATATTAACAGGTGCACAGTGCACAATGAGCTTCTTAAAATTGACAAGAGACAGCAAATAGCCAAAATGACAAAACGAAGGAACTCTCCCCTGAAGAACCTCCAGGAAGAAGTCACAGTCACAGAACTGGTCAACACAGACCTAAACAATATCACTGAACAAGAACTTAAGAAACTTGTCATAAAATTAATCGCTGGGATTGAAAAATGGATCAAACAAGCAACTGAGACAATGACTAGGAACTTTGAAAATAGATGTGATGAGTTTAAAAAGGGTATAAATGAGATGGATAATAAAATGGAGGCAGCCTCCTCAAGGATTGAAAAGGCAGAGAGAAGAACAAGTGAATTAGAAGATATAGTTATAACAAAAGAGGAAGCTGTAAAAAAGAGAGCAAAATTGATCCAGGAGCAGGAAAAGAGAATTCGAGACCAGAGTGATACAATCAAATGAAACAACATTCATATCATAGGCATTCCTGAAGAGGAAGACAGAGAGAAATGTACTGAAGGGATACTCTACCAAATTATAACAGAATTTCCCAACTCTGGGGAAAGAAATAGACATTCAAATTCAAGAGGCACCAAGAACCCCCTTAAGACGTAATTTGAATCAGCCTTTGGCATGACATACCATAGTGAAACTGGAAAAATATAAAGATAAAGAGAGAATTCTGAAGCCGCCAGGGATAATAGGGCCCTCATGAACAAAGAGGAACCTATCAAAGTGGTTATAGACCATCTAATAAAACTTGGCAGGCCAGGAAGGAATGGCAGGAAATCTTCAATGTGAGGAACAGAAAAAACAAGTAGCCAAGAATCCTTTATCTAGCAAGCCTGTAATTCAAAATAGAAGGAAAGATAAAGGTGTTCCCAAATAAACAAAAATTGAGAGAATTCGTGACTATCAAGCCAGCCCTACAAAAAATCCTAAGAGGGACTCAATGAGGGAAGTGTTGCAAATAGTACAAGGTTACAGAGACACCACTATAAACATAAATTCCATGGAGAACACAATGACTCTAAACCCACATTTTTCAATAATAACACTGAATGTAAATGGACTGAATGCTCCAAACAAACGACACAGGGTAGCAGAATGGATAAAAACCAAAACCCATCTATTTGCTGTCTACTAGAGACTCATTTTAAACCTGAAGATATTTCAGGTTGAAAGTAAAGGGATGGAGAAATGTCTATTATGTGACTGGAAGCCAAAAGAAAGGCGAAGTAGCCATACTTATATCAGACAAACTGGATTTTAAAGTAAAGGAAGTAACAAAAAATAAAGAAGGGCATATAATAATAATTACAAGGTCTCTCCATCAGGAAGAGCTAACAACTATAAATATCTATGTGCCATATTCGGGAGCACCCAAATACATAAAACAATTAATCACAGACAGAAACAATCTTATTGATAAGAATGTGCAAATTGCAGGGGACTTTAATACTCCACTTAAAGCAATGGATAGGTCAACCAGACAGAAAATCACTAAAGAAACAATGGACCTGAACGACACTTTGGAACAGATGGAATTGATAGATATATTTAGAACTCTGCATCCTGGAGTTAAGAAATTCACCTTCTTTTCGAGTGCACATGGTACATTTTCCAAGGTAGATCACATACTGGGGCATAAAGCAGACCTCCATAAGTATAAATTAATAGAGCTTATACCATACACACTTTCAGATCACAATGCTATTAAACTTGAAGGTAACCACAGGAAAAAGTCTGGAAAATTCTCCAAAAATGTAGAGGTAAAAAAACCACCGTACTAAAGAATGAATGGGCAAATAAGGCAATTAGAGAAGAAATTAAATAATATATGGAGACAAATGAAAATGAAAATACAACAATCCAAAATCTCTGGGACACAGCAAAGGTAGTCTTAACAGAAAACTATATTGCAATCCAGGCCTATTTCAACAACCAAGAAAGAGTGCAAATACATAATCTAACAGAGCACCAAGTGGAACTGAAACTGGAGCAGCAAGAGCATCCTAAACCCAGCAGAAGAAAAGAAATAATAAAGATCAGGACAGAAATAAACAATATAGAATCCAAAAAAAAAAAAACAGTTGAGGAGATCAACGAAACCAGGGTTGGTTCTTTGACAAAATAAACAAAATTGACAAACCTCTAGGCAGGCTCCCCAAAAAGAAAAGAGAGAGCACCTAGAAGGACAAAATCATGAATGAAAAAGGATCTATTACATTCTATCCCTTAGAAATGCAAGCAATCATCAAAGATTACTATGAAAAATTATATGCCAACAAACTGGACAACCTAGAATAAATGGACAAATTCCTAAATGCACATGCACTGCCAAAATTCCAACAGGAAGAGATTGAAAGCATGAATAGACCAATAACCAGTGAAGAAATTGAATCTGTTATCAAAACTCTCCCAACGAATAAGAGCCAAGGGCCAGAGGGCTTCCCCGGGGAATTCTACCAGACATTTATAGCAGAGTTAATACCCATTATTCTCAAACTGTTCCAAAAATAGAAGGAAAACTTCCAAACTCATTCTACGAAGCAAGCATCACCTTTATACCCCAATCAGACAGAGACCCAGCAAAAAATGAGAACTACAGGCCAATATCCATAATGAGTACAGATGCAAAAATACTCAACAAGATACTAGCAAATCAAATTCAACAGCATATAAAAAATTATCCATCATGATCAAGTGGGATTTATTCCTGGGCCACAGGATTTGTTTAATATTTGCAAATCCATCAATGTGATCCATCACTTTAAAAAAAGAAAGGATAAAAACCATATAATCCTGTCAATAGATGCAGAAAAAGCATTTGACAAAATGCAGCACCCTTTCTTAATAAAATCCCTTGAGAATGTTGGAATAGAAGGATCTTACCTAAACATTATTAAAGCAGTTTATGAAAAGCCCACAACTAAAAAAATTCCTCAATGTGGAAAAACTGAGAGCGTTCCCACTGAGTTCAGGAACATGACAGGAATGTCCACTCTCACCACTGTTAATTAACAAAGCGCCAGAAGCCCTAGCATCAGCAATCAGGCAACATAAGGAAATAAAACGCATCAGAATTGGCAAAGAAGAAATCAATCTTTCACTTTTCACAGATGACATGATACTCTAAATGGAAAACCCAGCAGACTCCACCATAAGCCTTCTATGAATCCAAGAATTCAGTAAAGTTACAGTGTACAAAATCAAAGTGCAGAAATCGGTTGCATTCCTGTACACCAATAATGAAGCAGCAGAAAGGGAAATCCAGAAATTAATCCCATTCACGATTGCATGAAAAACCATAAAATACCTATGACTAAATCTAACCAAAGATGTAAAAGACCTATATGATGAAAACTATAGAAAACTTATGATATAGATTGAAGAAGACATCAAGAAATGGAAAAATATTCCCTGTTCATGGTTCGGAAGAATAAACTTTGTGAAAATATAATTACTACCCAAAGCAATCTATACATTCAATGCAATACCCATCAAAATTACACCAACATTCTTCTCAAAGCCAGAACAAACTATCCTCAAATTCATATGCAACCACAAAAGACCCCAAATAGCCAAAGTAATATTGAAGAAGAAAACCAAAATGGGATGCATCACAATCCCAGACTTTAGCCTCTACTACAATGCTGTCACCATTAAGACAGTATGGTATTGGCACAAAGACAGACACATAGACCAATGGAATAGAATAGAGAACCCAGAACTGGGCCCACAAATGTATGGCCAATTAATTTTTGACAAAGCAGAAAAGAGTATCCAATGGAAAAAAGACTGCCTCTTTAGCAGGTGGTGCTGGGAGAATTGGACAGCACCATGCAGAAGAATGAAACAAGACCTCTTTTTACACCATACAAAAGAATAAACTCAATATGGCTGAGGGACCTAAATGTGAGACAGTAAACCATCAAAACCCTCGAGGAGAAGGTAGGAAACAACCTCTTTGATCTCAACCGCAGCAATTTCCTACTTGACACATCCCCAAAGACAAGGGAAATGAAAGCAAAACTGAACTCTTCAGACCTCCCATCAAGATAAACAGCTTCTGCACTGCAAAGGAAACAATCAAGAAAAATAATAGGCAACCGACAGAATGGGAAAAGATAGTGGCAAATGACATATCAGATAAAGGGTTAGTATCCAAAATCTACAAGGAACTCACCAAACTCCACACCCAAAAAACAAATAACCCAGTGAAGAAATGGTAGAAGACATAAACAGACATTTCTCCAAAGAAGACATCCAGATGGCCTACAGACACATGAAAGGATGCTCAGCATCACTCATCATCAGGGAAACACAAATCAAAACCACATTGAGATACCACCTCAGGCCAGTCAGAGAGGCTAAAATGAACAAATTAAGAGGCTATAGATGCTGGCGAGGGTGTGGAGAGACGGGCACCCTCCTACACTGTTGGTAGGAATGTAAACTGGTGCAGCCACTCTGGAAAACAGTGTGGAGGTTCCCGAAAAAGCTATCCATAGAACTCCCTTATGACCCAGCAATAGCCCTGCTAGTGTTTACCCAAGGGATACAGGAGTGCTGATGCATTGGGGCACATGTACTCCAATGTTCATAGCAGCACTGTCAACAATAGCCAAAACATGGAAAGAGCCTAAATGTCGATCACCTGATGAGTGGATCAAGAAGATGTGGTATATATATACCATGGAGTATTACATGGGAATGAGAAAGAATGAAATCTGGCCATTTGTAGGAAAGTGGATGGACCTTGAGGGTGTCATGCTAAGCGAAATAATTCAGGCAGAGAACAGATACCATATGTTTGTACTCATAGGTCTAACAGGAGAACAGGAGAAACCTAATGGGGGACCAGGGGAAATGGAAGAGGGAAAGAGAGTTGAGGAGAGGGAGGGATGCAAAACCAGAGAGACTATTGAATACTGAAAATGAACTGAGGGTTGAAGGGTAAGGGGAGGGGGGAAAAGAGGTGGTGGTGATGGAGGAGGGCACTTGTGGGGAAGAGCACGGGGTCTTTTATTGAAACCAATTTGACAATAAACTATTTTTAAAAAAATAAAGAAAGGAAAAAAAGCAGAAGATGTGGTTTATATATACAATGGAATACTACATGGCCATGAGAATGAATGAATCCTGGCCATTTGTGGCAATGTGTATAGAACTCGAAGGTGTTATGCTAAATGAAATAAGTCAAGAATAGAAAGACAGATTCCTTATGTTTTCACTCATAAGTGTAACAGGAGAAACTTAGTAGAGGACCATGGCAGAGGGAAAGATGGGGAAAAGAGTTAGTGAGAAGGAGGGAGACCAATCCTGAGAGACTCTTGAATACTTAAAACAACCTGAGGGCTGAAGGGGAAAGGAGAAGGGGAAGGGAGGTGATGGGCATGGAGCAGGGCACTTGGGATGAGTACTGGATGTTTTATGGAATCCAACTTGACCAAAAACTATTTAAAAATAATTAAAAATAAAATGCTTCTGAACAGTAAAGGGAACAATCACCAAAACTTAAAGACAATCTACTAAATGGGAGAAGGTTTTTGCAAATGAGATATCTGATCAATGGTTAGTATCCAAAATATATGAATAATATATAAAACTGATCCCCCAAAAAATGAGTGATCTTATTTAAGAATGCACAGAAAACATGAATAGACACTTTTAGATAGAACACATACAGATAGCTGAGACATAAAATGATGCTCAATTTATTGATCATAAGGGAAATTCAAATCAAACTACAATGAGATGTCACCTCACACCTGTCAGAATTACTAAAATCAGCAAACAAGAAACACCTATTAGTGAGGATGTGGAGAAAGGGAACACTCTTACATTGTTGGGGGAGGGGGTGCAAAGTTGTGTAGCCACTCTGGAAAAAAAATGGTGTTCCTCAACATGTTATAAGTAGAAGTACCCTATGATCCAGCAATTCAAGTACTAGACATTTACCAAAAGAATACAAAATACTAAGTCAAAGGGATACATGCACCCCAATGTTTATAGCAGCATTACTGTCATAGTCAAATCGTGGGAGCAGCCCAAGTGTCCATCATTAGATGAGTAAAGAAGATGTCACACACACACACCCACACACACACACACACACACACACTGGTATATTACTCAGTCATAAAAATTACATTATACCATTTGCATTGACGTAGAAGGAGCTAAGAGAGTATTATGCTAAGTGAAATAAGTCAGTCAGATAAAACAAAATACCATATGATTTCACTCATATATGGAATGTAAAAACAAAATAAATGAACAAATGGACAAAAAAAAAAAAGACGGAGAGAGGCAAATAAAGAAACAGACTATTGACTATAGAGAACAAATGGATAGTTCCCAGAATGGATTTGAATTGGGTGACGTGTTAAATCGGTGATGGGGATTAAGGAGGGCACTTGTGATGAGCACCGGATGTTGTATGGAAGCAGTGAATCACTATATTGTACACCAAAAAATAATATTATACTGTATGTTAACTAACTGGAATTTATCTTTTTGAATTGTTTTTAATATTTATGTCTTTTTATTATTTAAAAAATGTTTATTCATTTTGTGAGAGAGACAGAGACAGAGCATGAGTGGGGGAGGGACAAATAGCAAGGGAGACACAGAATCTGAAGCAGGCTCCAGGCTCTGTGCTGTTAGCACAGAGACCAATGCAGGGCTCAAACTCAAACCATGAGATTATGACGTGGCCAAAGTAGGACGCTTAGCCGACTGAGCCACCCAGGTGCCCTTAACTAACTGGAGTTTAAATAAAAAGTTAAAAAAAAGTTTTAAAAATTCACAGTAGTAAATTTGACAGAGCTATTTCTATTTAGATTAATGAAAAAGTAAATGGCTACATTTATAGTTCTACTCAGAAAGTTTTCATGAGTCCAAAGTATGTATAAATATCCATGTCTTGTACATATTCTGAGGAACAATATTTTTTCCACTGTGTGACTCAAATGACATTAGTTAAATATAGTACAAAACAACTCTTTGAAATCAGGCTTGATTTTATGTACAATATTTGTAGATGGAGAAAATATTAAGCACTTTAAACAATAACTTTTAAATAAATCATTATAGTTCAATACATACATTAATATTATTATACTTTTGTCTAAGTTTCTACTTTTTAAAACAATTACATATTTACCATAAATATTATCTTGACAATGCTATGAAGAGGGGAAGGGAATATTATTTTCAATATTTAATTGATAGGAAAATTGACACCCAGAAATGGTAAATAAATTACCTGATTTTAAAATGTTAACGGCTTATCTTGATGACCACTCAGTCATGTATAGAATGGTTGAATCATTGTATTGTAGTCCTGAAACCATTATAACACTGTATGTTAGTTATATTTCAGTAGAATGAAGAAAAGAAAGAAAGAAAGGAAGAAAGAAAGAAACAAAGAAACAAAGAAACACAGAAAGAGTTAATGTAGTCTCAAGTCTCCTTACTCCTGGTGTTATTGTCTAGCCTTTGAGCAACACTGCCTCCCTAAATTATTTGTTTCATGTAGGAGACAAGTCTTCATTTGTACATTCAGGCAATACACATTGCCTGGATGAGTTCTTTTATATTACAGGAATATACCACCCTCTTCTGTTTAGATTTTTTTTCCAATAAAATGCTTAGAGAAGCCTTCCTAACTGAATTCCTTTACAAAGAACAAAAGTATACAAAACCTTGCAAACCACTTACATGTAAGGTTTTAAATGATGGAACAATGGGGGGAAATCAGTGTACAGATATAGAAGACAATTCATTTCCTCCTGATTAAAAGAAAATAAAGATAAGGTTGTAAAAAAAAAAAAGTTTAACAGAGTAGAGTAATGATACAAAGAAAATAAAACCTGTGGATGAGCTAACTGTAGCAAAATGCAAAATAGCATCCCTTTTAGGAAATTCTGTTGCATTCCCCGTTCCAATGACAGTACAACAGGATGAAAGGCAAATGAGTTTATACTGATCTTGGTCGTATACTAGTACGTGCCTGAATTATCTTGACCTGAAAATTGGAGGAAACTATGTGAGGAACATGTATGATTTGGGTTGCTCTGTGGAACACATACATGATGATGTTTTTAATGGTTCCCTTTTACCTTAACTAGATAATACCATTGGGTCCTTCTATCATTGAGACTCTTGAGAAACTACTTGCCTCAAAAGTATTGAATGAGGATGAAATTCAAGAAAAAAAGTATATTGTTTCATAAACAATACCTCTGTAATTCTGTGCTTAGTAGTTCGAAGGAAAAAAAAGGTATATGAACTCTATAAACAATTTTTGGCAGAATATCTCACGAAAGTCCTACTCTATAACCAATCTTATGACTTCCAATTTGATAAAGAATAATATAACTCAAATTATCTTTCAACACTTTCAAGAGTAGAATATAGAGGCATCAAAATCTTTGGAAATTCTTCTACATTCTTTAGCAGGATATAATCTCTGTAATGTTTCCCATGGAAACAGATATAAATTCCACATTTCTAACTTATAAATTTTAAACCAGAGAAGTAGGGAACTTATATCACATCTACAATAGAAACCAACTGTAGGTTGGCTGGACGGACTTAAGAAACTAGAGTAGAAGGAAGAGTTAAGATGTTGGAGAAGTAGGGGGACCCTGGGCTCTTCTCATCACTCAAACGCAGACGTATCGAGTTAAGACTACTTGGAACACCCAGGAAATCAATCTGTGGGGTGGCAGAAGGATCTCTACAGTTGGAGGGAGACAGTTTGGCAGGTTCCAGGTGCATGGATGTAAACTGGGGGAGAGAAAAGTGGAAGATCCATAGAGGGGAGGGAAATTTTTTGTGGAGAGACAAAAGGGAGAGGAATAGAAAGGGGTTTAGATAGTGTACTATCAAATTAGCACAAAAGGAAAACCCCTCTGGACCACGGACTGGTGAGTGAGAAGTACTGAGTGTCCAAGTACTTTTTTGCAAAAAGCCTTTGTTGCTCTAACTCTGAGGTTTTGGAAGTATGTGACTTTCTCTGGAGAAGAGCTATGGTGGACACTGCTGGGGAGGATGGAGCTGGCCTTGGAGTGTATAGTGTGGTGTAAGGATCTCTCGGGTGCACTGAGAGAGAATAGTCCCTTTCCTGTAGTACTTTTGGAAGAGGGATTATTGCCTCCCCAAGGAGAAAAGCCCTGCAGATGCCAGCCAAAGGCCTTTCATCAGTAGTTTGGTGAGGCTCTAGTCCAGAGAAGGGGAGTGGATTCATACTGTGCCAGATCCTTTATGACTTTGGATTTTCAACCTAGCTACACCCCAAAGAAAAAGCACAGGCAAAGAAAAGACGCAGGTCAACCTGACTGCCTTACCTATTCCATGAGGGCTGTCTGAACACCAGGGGTTGTGATCCCTGGTGAGAGCAAAAGATTGGGGTGGCACCATTTCCCCCCAACACCAAAAAGTTGGGACTTCAGAGAACAACACAGTGGCCCCCGGTGGAGGTGGAACCCACTTACACCAAACCCTATCCCTCCATGCCTGGCAACTGTATATTTACTGGGCAAGACTGACTCTGAGCCAACATACCTGGCTTCTCCTCTAGACCAACTGAGCCAGCACCCGCTCGGCAACAACAAACAACTCTTTTATTATTTTTGTCCTCATTCTTTTTTTCTTTTGGAATGAGGCTCTTAGTTTTTTATTTTTTTTTTTTTCATTTTCTCTTCCCTCTCTCTCTTCTCTCTCTCTCTCTCGGAATCAAGCTTTCTTCTTTCTTCTTCTTCTTCTTTTCTTTTATTTTCTTTTCTCTTGTTTCCCCTCCTTCTTTTTTCCCCCTTTGGAATCAGCCTTATAGTTTTTTTAATTCTCTATTTGTTTTTCCATCTTTCCTTTCCTTTTCTATTTTTTTTGGGGGATCAATGTTTCACCCCACCTTTTTTCCAGGCTTAATTCAACAAACAAATCAAAGAACACTTAGTTAAGGTCCAAACACTCTAACACTGCAAACAAGGAGGAGCTCTGCAGATGACAGTATAGTGAAAAAGAGTAACCAAAACTAAACAGTAGAGTGCACGCAATATACACCAAAAACACTTCCTGAAGTGCCAGGCCCTGGACTGTGTATGACCCTTTTTTAATACAGTGGCACTCTGAGGTGCATTAAACACAACAAGCTTTAAAAACACATAAAAGACAGTAACTTAGACAAAATGGAGGAATTCTCCCTTAAAAAAAAGGTCAAGAAATCACAGCCAGTGACTTGCTCAAAACAAATATATGCAATATTTCTGAAAAATAATGTTAGAACAACATTCATAAGACTACTATCTGGGCTTGAAAAGGTTTGAAGACACCAGAGAAACTCTTGCTGCAGATATAAAAGACCTAAGAACTAGTCAGGATGAATTTGAAAATGCTATAACTGAGATGCAAAATAAACTATATACAGTGACAATGAGGATTTAAAACACAGAGGAGAGAATAGGTGAAATAAAAGATAAAATTATGGAAAATAATAAAACTTAAAGGAAGGAAAGGAAATTTATAGCTAATTAGGGCGACTTAGATAAGAGATTCCATGAAATGACACAATATCAGTATTATAGGAATCCCAGAAGAAGAAAAGCAAGAAAAGGGAGCAGAAGATTTATTTGAACAAATTGTACCTGAGAACTTTCCTAATCTGGGGAAGAAAACAGGAATTCAATCTTGAGAGGCTAAGAGAATAACCTTCAAAAAAAAAAAAAGTAGGTCAACACCATAACATAACTAAATGAAATTGTAAAATACAAGATAAAGACAAAATTCCTTGTAGGTCCTTAACCTACAAGGGTAGATACATAAAGTTACTAGTAGAACTGTTCACCAGAACTTTGCAGCCCAGAAAGGAGTGACAGGAAATATTAAATGTACTAAAAAAGAAAAAGAAAAACATGCAGCCAAGAATCGATTATACCGGAAGGCTGACATTCAGAATAGAAGGAGAGATAAAAACTTTCCCAGACAAACAAAACATGAGGCAAACTGTGACCACTAAATCAATCCTGCACAAAATTTTAAGGGAGACTTTCTGAGTGGAGTAAAAAGATAAAAAGACCAAAGCATCAAAGACTATAAGAGAATAAAACATCACCAGAAACACCAACTCTACATGGTGGCCCTAAATTCATCTTTCACTTAATGACTCTGAATATAAATAGACTAAATTCTCCAATCAAAGCACATAGGGTAGCAGAATGAATTAAAAAAAAACAAGATCCATGTATATGCTGCCTACAAGAGCCCAATTTTATATCTAAAGACACCAGCAGATGGGAAGTGAGGGGATGGAGAACCATTTATCATGCTAATGGAGGTCAAGAGAAAGCCAAAGCGTCCATACTTATGTCAAAAAACTAGATTTGAAAATAGTAACTGTAACAAGAGTTGAAGAAAGGCATTATATCATAATTAATGGATCTATGCATTGAGAAGATCTAACAAGTCTAAATATTTATGTCTCCCAACATGTGAGCACACAAATACATAAGTCAATTCATCTTAAACATAAAGAAACTTCTTGATAATAATATCATAATAGTAGGAGATTTTAGTACCCCATTTACAGCAACGAACAGATTATCTTAGCAGAAAATCGACAAAGAAACAATGGCTTTGAATGACACAATGGATCTGATGGACTTAACAGATATATTCAGAACATTTCATCATAAAAGAACAGAATACACATTATTCTCCCATGCATATGGAAAATCCTACAGAATAGATAACATACTGGGTCACAAATCATCCCTGATCAAGTACAGAAAGACCAAGATCATATGATACATATTGTCAGATCACAACACATGAAACTTGAAACCAACCACAAGAAAAAAATGTGGCAGTCCCTCAAATACATGGAGGTTAAAGAACATCCTAATTAAGAAAAAAAATTGGATTAACCAATAAATTAAGGAAGTAATTTAAAGATTATTATGTGGCTAACAGACACATGAAAACATGCTCAACATCACTCATCATAAGGGAAATGCAGATCAAAACCATGATGAGATACTAACACCTGTCAGAATGACTAAAATTAAGGTACCGGGGTGACCCAGTGGGTTAAGTGTCGAACTTTGGTTCAGTTCATATTCTCACAGATTGTGAGTTTAAGCCCTGCAAGTTTTTTGCTGATAGTTCAGAGCCTGGGGCCTGCTTCAGACTCTTTGTCTCCCTATCTTTCTGCACCTCCCCCAGTTGCACTCTGTCTCTGTGTCTCTTAAAAACAGGTAAATAATAAAAATTTTACAAAACGGAATGGCTAAAATTAACAACTCAGGAAACAATAGGGGCGTCTGAGTGGCTCAGTTGGTTAAGTGGCCGACTTCAGCTCGGGTCATGATCTCAGAGTTTGTGGGTTCGAGCCTCGCATCAGGCTCTATGCTGACAGCTCAGAGCCTGGAGCCTGCTTCACATTCTGTGTCTCCCTCTGTCTCTGACCCTCCCCTGCTCACACTCTCTGTCTCTCTGTCAGAAATAAATTAAAAATTTTAAAAAATTAAAAAAAACCAACAGATGTTTTCAAGGATGTGGAGAAAAGGGAGCCCTTTTGCATCTTTCGCCAGAATGCAAATTGGTGCATGCATTCTGGAATACAGTATGGAGGATCCTCAAAAAATTAAAAACGAACTATCCCACGACCCAACAATTGCACTACTGGGTATTTATCCAAAGGATACAAAAATGCTAATTTGAATGGGCACATGGACCTCAAGGTGTATAGCAGCGCTATTAACAATGGCAAAGAGAGCCCAAGTGTTCATTAGCTGATGAATGGATAAAGAATAAGTGATATGTATATACATTGAAATACTACTCAGCAGTCAAAAATTATGAAATCTTGCCATTTGCAACAAAGTGACTGGAACTAGAGTGTACATGCTAAGCGAAATAGATCAGTCAAATATGTCATTTCCTACTTCATTCCTAGGCATCTTATGGTTTTCGGTGCAGTTGTAAATGGGGTTGATTCCTTCTGTCGCTTCATTATTGGTGTATAGAAATGCATCAGATTTCTTTACATTGATTTTGGACCCTGTGACTTCAGTGAATATATGTGTCTGTTCTAGCAACTTTATGGTGGAGACTTTTTGGTTTTCTCTATAGAGCATCATGTCATTTTGCAAATAATGAAAGTTTGACTTCTTCCTTGCTGATTTGGATGTCTTTTATTTCTTTTTGTTGTCTGATTGCCGAGGCTATCACTTCCAGTGCTATGTTAGATAAGAGTAGTGACACTGGACATCCCTGTCTTGTTTCTCAGCATAGAGGAAAAGCTCTCTTTTTTCGCATTGAAGATGATAGTAGATGTGGGGTTTTTTTGTATATGGCCGATCTGAGGTTGAGGTATGTCCTGTCTAACCTTACTTTGTTGAGGGTTTTTATCAGACTGTATGTTTCACATTGTGAAATGCTTTTTCTACAGCTATTGAAAGAATCATAAGGTTCTTATCCTTTATTTTATTAATGTGGTATATCATATTGATTTGTGAATATTGAACTACACTTGCAGTCCAGGAATAAATCCCACACAATAATGGTGAATGATTATTTTAATATACTTTTGATTTCAATTTGGTAGTATTCTGTTGAAAATTTTTGCATGCTTGTTCAGGGATATTGGCCTGTAATTCTCTTTTTTTAGAGAACTCCTTGTCCTGATTTTGGAATCAGGGTAATGCTGGCCTAATAGAATTAATTTGAACATTTTCCTTCCCTATTTTATGGAATAGCTTGAGAACAATAGGTATTAACTCTTCTTAAAGTTCTTGGTAGAATTCCCCTGTGAAGCCATCTGTCCCTGCACTTCTGTTTGTTGGGAGATTTTCGATTGCTGACTCAGTATTCTTGGTGGCTATCAATCTGTATTTGTTCCTGCTTCAGTTGTGGTAGTTTATGTTTCTAGGAATTTATCAATTTCTTACAGGCTGTCCAATTTATTGGTAGATATTTTTTCGTAATACTCTCTTATAATTTTATTTCTGTGGTGTTGTATTTCTCCTTTCTTATTAATGAATTTATTTGAGTCCTTTGTCATTTCTTTTTGATAAGTATGGCTAGGAGGTTTATCAATTTTACTTTTTTTTTTTTCAGAGAATCTGCTCTTGATTTCATTGACCGGTTCTACTATTTTTTTTTTTTACTTTCTATATCATTTATTTCTGCTCTAATCTTTATTATTTCCCTTTATCTGCTCTCTTTAGCCATCATTTGCTGTGTTTTTCCCTAGCTCCCTTAATTAAATATAAGGTTAGGTTGTTTACTTGAAATTTTTCTCGCTTTTTATGTAGGCCTGTATTGCTATATATTTCCCACTTATGACCACTTTTTTCAGCTTCCCATAGTCTTGGACTGTCATGTTTTAGTTTTCATTTTTCTTTCATGTATTTTTTAACTTTTTGTTTGATTTGCTGGTTGACCCATTACTTTTTAGTAGGGTGTTCTTTCGCCTCCATGTTATGGTGGTCTTACCAACCTTTTCTTATGTTTGAATTCAGGTTTCATAATGTTGTGTTTGGTAAATATGCATGCTATGATTTCAGTAATTTTGTACTTGCTTAGGCCTGATTTGTGACCAAGTATGTAATCCATTCTGGAGAATTTTCCATGTTCACTTGAAAAGTGTATTCTGCTTTAGGTTGAAATGTACTAAATATATCTGTTAAGTCCATCTGGTCTGCTGTGTTTTTCAAAGTCATTGTTTCCTTGTTGACTTTCTGCTTGGATGATCTGTCCATTGCTATAATTGGGGTGTTAAGGCCCCTACTGTTATTGTGTTATTATTAATGAGTTTTTTTATGTTCGTTATTAATTGATTCATATATTTGGGTGCTCTCAATTTGAGGACATAAATATTTACATGTTTGATCTTCTTCTTTTAGATAGACTCTTTAATTATGACATAGTGTTCTTTCTTATGTTTTGGTACAGACTTTGGTTAAAAATCTGTTTTTTCTAGGGCACCTGGGTGGCTCAGTCAGTTGAGTGTCTGGATTTAGCTCAGGTCATCATTTAACAGTTCGTGGGTTTGAGCCTCATGTTGGGTTTTGCACTGACAGCATGAAACTTGTTTTGGATTCTCTGTCTCCCTCTGTCTCTACCCCTCCCCTGCTCCTTCTCTCTCTCTATTAAAAATAAAGAAACATTTAAAAAATCTGTTTTTTTCTGCTATAAGTACGAATACTCCCACTTTCTTTTGATGTCCATTAGTATGATAAATGGTTCTCTATCATCTCACTTTTGATCTGCATGTGTCCTTAGGTCTCAAATGAGTGTCTTGTAGGCAGCATGTAGGTGAGTCTTGTTTTTCATTTTAATCCATTCTGATAACCCATGTCTTTTGATAGGAACATTTCATCCAGTTACAGTTAGAGTAATTATTGATAGATATGAATTTAGTGCCACTGTATTACCTGTATACTTGGTGTTTCTTCAGATTTTCTCTGTTCTTTTCTAGTCTTTGTCATTTTTGGTCTTTCCTTCCTTCTCAAATGGTTCCCCTTAATATTTTTTGCGGGGCTAGTTTCATGATCATGAACTCCTTTAGCTTCTGCTTATCTGTGAAAGTCTTTATCTTTCCTCCTATTTTGAATGACTGCCTTGATGAATAGAGCACTCTTGGCTGAAGGTTTTCCCCATTCAGCACTTTTGAAATATCATGTCAGTCCCAACTGGCCTACCATGTTTCTGTGGAGAGATCAGTTGCTCAACTTGTTGGTCTTCGCATATAATTTAGAGACTTCTTTTTTCATTCTCTTTTCAGAAATTTTTCTTTATCATTATGTTTTGCAAATTTACCTAGAATATGTCTTGGTATTTGTCGGTTTTTGTTGATTTTGATGAAAGTTCTCTGTATTTCCTGGGTTTGGATGTCTGTTTCCTTCCCCAGGTTAGTGAAATTCTCAGTTATTATTTCCTCAAATAAACTTTCTGCCTTCTTTACTCTCCTTCTTCTGGATATCCTATGACACAAATGTTATGATGTTTCATGGCGTTTCTGAGTTCTTGAAGACTACAATCATGATCCAAAATTTATCTTTTTTCTTTGTTCTGCTTCATTTTCTTCCATAGTTTTTTCCCATATCACTTATTCATTCCTCTGTTTTTTTCTGTCCTGATGTTCATTACATCCAGTTTATTTTGAATCATAGTTATTGCATTTTTTATTTCTACCTGACTGTTTTGTAACTTTTTGCCTCTGTGGTATCCCCTTGACATTTACCATTCCTTTTTCAAGCCCAATGAGTATTCATATGATTGTTGGTTTAAATTTTGCAACAGGCATATTTTATCAAATGTTTTTATCTGTTTCTGTTAAATCTGTGACTTTTTATTATTCTTTCTTTTAGAATGAATTCCCGCATCTTGGCATTTTGTCTCTCTGTCTTCTTCTCTGTGTAAGAAAGGTCTGTTACATTTTCTGTTTCTGAGAGTAATGGCTTTATGAAGAAGGAATCATATGGTGTCCAGGACCTGATACGTCAGAGAAGGTTTCTGGTGTTGCTTCGTGCACTCTGTTTCTGTATTTTGGCTGTTTTATCCTTCAGGCAAGTCATCTCCAGAGGTTCTCCTTGCCTGCAGTGGACAGTGTTTGGACCTTAGCCAGAGTGTGGGGAGTTTAACTAGGTGTGCCTTGTTCTGCTTGTTACATGATAGCTGATGCTACTTCTACAAGAGCAGAAGCCTTTTAAAAACTTTATGGTTGGGAGATGTGTGTGAAAAGGTTTCTGTTGGTCTTCTAGGGTAAAGGACTCACTGTGTTGGGACTTATGCACCTTTGCCCAAGAAATGCAATAGAAGCAGAGCACAGGATTATGTGATTTTGTTTAAGCAGGTTAGGCAACCAGTGTTGGTGTTGTGCTGTTTACTGAAGCTGGTTTATGTTGAAGGGCGAGGGGCAGACATGGTGCCAGCCAACTCTTTGGATGCCACAGATGGGTCTCTATACTTGCTGCTCTCAGTAAAGCATTCCCAGAAAAGTGAATTATTTCTCCCAGTGAGTCTTAGGCATTTTTCAGATCACTTTTTACATGCTGTCTCCAGGTTGTTTCCCTGTCAAGAGCAGTGCAGTGCACTTTGGGCTCTATCCCAGCCAAGACTGATGACTTGTAAAACTCCAAAATTTAAGGTTTTTCTGTGGTGGGAACCTGCACTAGTCTTCTGGGGGAAGGTCTCATGACACAGGGACTGATGCACTATTGACTCAGAAAGGCAATTGTGTCAGCGTGCACAGGTATGGGACTTGGAGCAGGCAGGCAAGGCAACGAGTGTCTGGGCTAGCTGTCTTCAGCAGGTGGTTATGTGGGTATACCCAGGAGGTTGGGAGGGAAATGCTGCCCACTGGCTCTTGTTCTAGGAGAGGCATTGGGTACTTCTCACAGATGTATTAAAAGAAGACGGAACAATTTCCCCAGTGAGCCTTAAGCATTCTTCGGTTCACACTGTCTGCCTATGGGTTGCTTCCTTGCCTTCTCTCCAGGAATAGGGAAACATCCTCAGGGTTTTGGCCCAACCAAGCGAACCCAACCTTTATGTACTTCCTACTTTCCATGATGTAGCCTCATCTCTTCCTCTGGTTGTGGCATTTATTCTGTCAGTCCTCAGATCTATTTCTTGAGTATTCAAAATGATTTGATAGTCATCTAATTGTGTTCAATGAATAAGACAAGCTTAGGGTCCTAGTACTATGCCGTCATCATGCCTCAAATTGCATTTTTCTGAAGTGAATTAAAAATTGGGCAACATTATTGGTGTGAAATATTTTGATATAGCGATATGTGTTAATATTTTATTAAGCAGATATAGGTATAAATAGTGTTGAGACTACGTAGTATACAAAAGTCACAAATTAGTCACAACTTAGTCACAAATTGTATAGAAATTAGAAATGCATTTAATTATTATCTCAGATTTCAATTTTTTCCTTCCTATATGTCATCAAAATCCTTATGTGCCTGAGACACATGAAAAGATGCTCAAAATCACACATCATAAGGGAAATACAGATCAAAACCACAATGAGATACCACTTCATACCTGTCAGAATAGCTAAAATTAGCAACACAGAAAACAATAGATGTTGGCAAGGAGATGGAGAAAGGGGAATATTTTTGCACTGTTGGTGAGAATGAAAACTAGTGCAGCCACTCTGGAAAATAGTATGGAGCTGCCTCAAAAAAAATTAAAAATAGAATTACCATGGCCCAACAATTGCACTACTATGTATTTATCCAAAGGATACAAAAATGTTGATTTGAAGGGACATATGCACCTCAATGTTTATAGAAGCACTATCAACAATAACCAAATTATGGAAAAATCCCAAATTGCCATAGACCCATAGACTAATGAATGAAAAAAAATATATAGATATATATATATATTACTCGTCAATCAAAAGAATGAAATCTTGCCATTTGTGACAAGGTGGATGGAACTAGAGTGTATTATGCTAAGAAAAATATGTCAGTCAGAGGAAGACAAATATCATGATTTCACTCATATGTGGAATTTAGGAAATAAAACAGATGACCAAAAGGGAAAAGAAGGAAAAATAAGGTAAAATAGAAGGGGAAGCACGCCATAAGACATTATAAAACACAGAGAAGAGACTTGGGCCAACATGGCAGAGATGTAAAAGGATCTGTACTTCCTGTGTCTCTCAAACCAAGAAGGGCTGGAGCCAAAGGAATTTAAACCCCAAGAGTCTGAGAGGAAAAGAGACAGAGTCTACTAGAGAGAAAACACGAAAACCGGACAGCCCCATAGGTGGGTGATTGCGAACAGTGGGAGATTAAAGAGGCTGCGGAGGCATAGAGGGGAGGGATCCTGTCTGCAGAGAGACAAAGGGAAAACAAAGAGAGGCTGGGAAGCGTAGGACTGTATCTGGACAAGACAAAAACCTCCAAACAGGACGGAAAAGTTCCTATCTCTAACTGCAAGGCTTTCTTAAGACTGGGGTCGGCTTCACTGTCCATACACCTTGGGAGGAAGGGAGTCACCTCCAAGTTTGGTGGTAGGTCAGGGTCAAAGTCTGCATCAGAAGAAACTGGTTCCCTCCCCTGAAGTACTTGCAGCAAAGCCACGGGAGCACATATCACGAGAAATCATTAACACACACAGAGCGGGAGTTTAAAATCCAGCTAAGTGTGGGACATAGGAGACTGTATAGTCATACAGCCAACCTCATCTGCACCCACAGCATAGTGAGGACGGATACAAAGGAGTGATTTGGGACACCTAGTCCATGAAGATGGGACTGGGGGTTCGCCATTTTTCTCTGCAAAACCACCAAGGCAGGGCCTCAGGGATCAAGCCACGGGGCACACAGTGGAGGAGGAACCTGCCTACACAAAATCATACCCCTCTGCAATGGGTAGCCTCTTATCTACTGGAGCTGAATAGATGTTGTGGAACCAGATGGCACCTTCTTACATTCCAGCCCTGGAGCATGGCCTAGGTTAATTTTAGATCAATTCATATTATTTAGATATATTTTCCCTTTTTTCCTTCTTATCTCTTACCTCTTCTAGGCTGGTAACTCTAGTTATTGGTTTACTTAAAATGACATATTTAATCCATTCTCTTGATGCATGTTCTACACCTCCTTTTATACTTTCCTTTCTCTCTGCAATAATCAGGACATATAATTTATTTGGGTAATTTTATCTTCATTTCTTTTTCCTCAGCTCCTTGCTTATTCTCCTTTCATTCTCCCTGGATTAAGCCTTTTAGTTTCTCTGACTGTCAATGTTAATTTCTCTTTCTCCTCATTCCAATTATTTCTCTCTTTGTATATTCTCTTCCGTCAGCAACACCTCCACTCTGTTCTCTACTTGTAGCTGGTGTTTCGGGTTTTATGTTTTAGATTGTTTTATGGGTTTTTTTTGTTTTTTTTTTTACTTCTGTTTGTTTGCTTGTTTGTTTTATTTGTGTGTTTGCTTGTTTTGTTTCCTGTTTATTGTCTTCTTGTTTTCCCTACCAAGGTTACTTTGAGGAACAAATCAAAGCACAACTGGTGGAGGGCCCAAAACAGCACTACAAGTAGGGAAATAAAATAACTGAAGACACAACAACAAACAGCAGGTAACACTCTCCACAAAACAACCCCTGAATGGTCAGATTCTAGAAAGTGTATGAGCACCCATTAAAATAGCAGTGGTCACAGGTGCAGAGCACACAAAAAGCTTTTAAAATAAAAAGGGACCAAAAAAACCTAGCCATAATTATGAAATGGAAGAATTCTCATCAAAAGAAGATCCAGGATGAAGTGATAGTAAAAGAATTGATCAAGGGGGGAGGAACCAAGATGGCAGAAGGAGACACAATGGTGGAGAAGAAGGGAGCTCTGTAAACTTCGTCCGCCACATCTATCGAACTGAGAAGGACATTACTCTCATTTGCAAAAGTGGAAGGAGAAAATACAGACTCCAGAAAGAAGAAAACCTCAAAGATGCCTGAGTGAGTGTGAGTGCGACCTAGGGAGATTGGAAAGCGGGCCAGCCCGAGAGGGGCAGGGGAGGTGGGAGCCCCAGCCCAACACAGGGAAAGTGCACAGAGCCCCTGAAAGACAAAGGGAAGAGAAAGAGAAAATGAACACGCTCATAGCACCGTCTATAGAGAAGCGATAAAGAACGTTTAATCTGATATGGAGAGAAAAACTCTCACTCCATATATAAACACTGGGCAGTGCGAGTCCCAGCTGGCACAAGGAAGAAACAACCCTCATCCCTATGCGATCCCCACAGGGAGTTGGCGGCAGTGGCTCCTGGGACACGAACTTTGGCTGTGGCTGCGGTAGCGGGCACCTCATTTCCACAGCATATCTTGCCTCCAGCATTGGCCACGCGAATCCTGAATCCTATGTGCCACCAGGAAAAAACAGCCACAATCCCTATGCAATCCCTGCAGGAATTTGGCAACAGCTGTGGCGGTGGCAGCTGCAGGGTCTCACACTTTGGCTGTGGATGTGGGAATGCGCACCTCTTATCCAGCAGCGCACAGCGCCGCTGGCAGAGGCAGCATGAATCCCGGCCTGCACCAAGAGAAACTGCTCCCTCCCCCTACGAGATCCCGGCTAAGAAACCTGCCGCCAAAGTGAGTATATCTCATCTGTCATAGCATAAAAGTGCATGGACTAGGATTTTGAAGTGAGGCGGGCCTGGAAAATAGAGCTTGGCTCGCCCTTGGCACAAGGAGATATAACTCATAAGAGTGGCTTGCAGTGCTTAGTTCCAGGGGAGCATGGGGTGCGGCCATTCTACTCTCTGCAACTACCAAGGCAGAGCCTCTGAGAATAGCCCCCGAGACCTATTTGCACCAAACCACGCTTATCTGTGAGTGGGAACTGCTGCTTTTTTGGCACTTATTTTTTATTATTATTACCCTTTTTACTCTTTTATAAATTTTTACTCTTTATATTCCTTTTTCCTCTTTTTTTCCTTTGCCTTCCAGATATATTCTCCCTTATCTCATCCTTATCTCACACTTCTACTTGTTATACACTTTTAGACTGTCCATTGTCCTTTGTTGTCTCTGCCCACCTTTATTTTTTTGTCGCTTCTTTTCTTCTCTTTCTTCTTCCTTCCTTTTCTTTTCTTCCTTTCCCCTTTTTAATTTGTTTGTTTGTTTGATTTGTCTGAGCGTTTGTGTGCTTTTGTTCGCTCTGTGTTTGTCTGTTTTCCCTTTCAGGACTACCCCAAGAAACAACCCAAAGTATGCATGACAACGAGTCACAAATATCGCTGAGTAGGGAAATAAAATAATCAACGACACAACAAGAGAAACTGAGAGACACCATTCAAAGAATATTTCCTGAAATGACAAGCCCTGTACAGTCAAAGAGCCTTCATTAACAGAGTAATACTAACAGGTGCACAGTGCACAATGAACTTTGTAAAACTGACAAGAGACAGAAAACTAGCAACAATGACAAAACGAAAGAACTCTCCCCTGAAGAACCTCCAGGAAGAAGTCACAGCCACAGAACTGCTCAAAATAGGTCTAAACAACATAGCTGAACACTTGTCATAAAATTAATCGCTGGGCTTGAAAAAAGCATCAGAGAAGCTACTGAGACAATGACTAGGGACTTTGAAAATAGGTGTGATGAGTTAAAAAAAAAAGACTATAAATGAGGTGAATAATAAAATGGAGGTGGCCACCTCACGGATTGAAGAGACAGAGAGAAGAATAGGTGAATTAGAAGACACAGTTACAGCAAAAGAGGAAGCTCAGAAAAAAAATGAGAAATTGATCCAGGAGCAGGAAAGGAGAATTTGAGACCTGAGTGATACAATCAAATGGAACAACATCGGTATCAGGGGAATTCCTGAAGAGGAAGAAAGAGAGAGAGGTCCTGAATGGATTTGAGATGAAATTATAACTGAGAATTTCCTAACTCTGAGGAAAGAAATAGACATTCAAATTCAAGAGGCACAGAACCCCCTTAAGATGTAATATGAATCGATCTTCGGCATGACATGTCATAGTGAAACCGGCAAAATGTAAAGATAGAGAATTCTGAAAGCAGCTAGAGATGAAAAGGTCCTAACATACAAAGGGAAACCTATTAGAGGGGTTACAGACCTATCTAATGAAACTTGGAAGACAAGGAAGGAATGGCTGGAAATCTTCAATATGATGAACAGAAAAAATATGCAGCCAAGAATCCTTAATCTAACCAGCCTCTCATTCAAAATAGAAGGAGAGATAAAGGTGTTCCCAAATAAACAAAAATTGAGAGAATTCATCACCAAAAAACCAGCCCTACGGGATATACTAAGAAGGACTCTGTGAAGCAAATGTTGCAAAGAAAACAAGGTACCAGAGACACCACAACAAACATGAACCCTACAGAGAACACAATGAATCTAAACCCACATTTTTCAATAATAACTCTGAATGTAAATGGACTGAATGCTCCAACCAAATGACACAGGGTACCAGAATGGATAAAAAACCAAAATCCATCCATTTGCTGTCTACAAGAGACTCATTTTAGAGCTGAAGACCCTTTTAGATGGAAATTAAAGAGATGGAGAAATATCCATCATGCAACTGGAAGACAAAAAAAAAAAAAAACTGAAGTAGCCATACTTATATCAGACAAACTGGACTTTAAAGTACAGACAGTAACAGAAGATGAAGAAGGACATTATATAATAATTTCAGGTACTATCAATCAGGAAGAGCTAACAATTATAAACATCTTGGCACAAAATTTGGGGTGGCAAAATACATAAAAACAATTAATCACAAACAGAAACAGTCATATTGATAAGAATGTGCTAATTTCAGAGGACTTTAATACTCCAGTGACAGCAATGGATAGATCAGCCAGACAGAAAATCACTAAAGAAACAATGGACCTGAATGACACATTGGAACAGACGGAATTGATAGATATATATATAGAACTCTGCATCCTGAAGTTAGGAAATTCACCTTCTTTTCGAGTGCATATGGCACATTCTTCAAGATAAATCATATACTGGGGAATAAAGCAGCCTCACATAAATACAAATGAGGCAGAAGAAATAGAAATCAAGAAACTGATCCCATTCAAAATTGTTCGAAAAACCATAAAATACTTAGGAAAAAAACCTAACCAAAGATGTAAAAGACCTATATGATGAAAACTATAGAAAACTTATATGAAAAAACTGAAGAAGACACCAAGAAATCGAAAAACATTCCATGCTCATAGATCTGAATAACAAACATTGTGAAAATGTTATTACTACCCAAAGCAATCTACACATTCAATGAAATCCCTGTCAGAATTTCACCAGCTTTCTTCTGAAAGCTAGAACAAGCTATGCTCAAATTCGTATGGAGCCACAAAAGAACCCAAATAGTCAAAGTAATATTGAAGAAGAAAACCAAAACAGGAGGCATCAAATCCCAGACTTTAGCCTCTACTACAATGCTGTCATCATTAAGACAGTATAGTATTGGCACAAAAACAGACACATGAACAAATGGAATAGATTAGAGAACCCAGACCTGAGCCCACAAATGTACGACCAATTAAATTTTGACAAAACAGGAAGGAGTATCCAATAGAAAAAAGACTGCCTTTTTAGCAGGTGGTGCTGGGAGAACTGGAGAGCAACACAGACAAGAATGAAACTAGACCACTTTATTATATCATTCACAAAAATAAACTCTAAATGGCTGAAGAACCTGAATGTGAGACAGGAAACCATCAAAACCCTTGAGGAGAAAGTAGGAAACAACCTCCTGACCTCAACCGCAGCAATTTCCTACTCGACACATCCCCAAAGGCAAGGGAAATGAAAGCAAAAATGAGCTATTGGGACCTCATCAAGATAAAAAGCTTCTGCACTGCAAAGGAAACAATAAAAAAACTAATAGGCAACCTACAGAATGGGAAAAGATAGTTGCAAATGACATATCAGATAAAGGGCTAGTATCCAAAGTCTACAAGGAATTCACCAAACTCCACACCTGAAAAATGAATAATCCAGTGAAGAAATGGGCAGGAGACATGAACAGACGCTTCTCTAAAGAGGACATCCTCTAAAGAGGAAATGATTATCAGCGTCACTCATCATCAGGGAAATACAAATGGAAACCACACTGAGATATCACCTCACGCCAGTCAGAATGGCTAAAATGAACAAATCAGGAGACTATAGATGCTGGCAAGGATGTTGAGAAACAGGCACCCTCTGCCACTGTTGGTGGGAATGTAAACTGTTGCAGCTGCTCTGGAAAACAGTATGGAGTTTCCTCAAAAAAGTATCAGTAGAACTCCCCTACGACCCAGCAATAGCACTGCTAGGGATTTATCCAAGGGATACAGAAGTGCTGACGCATAAGGGCAAATGTACCCCAATGTTCATAGCAGCACTTTCAACAATAGCTAAATCATGGGAAGAGCCTAAATGTCTGTCACCCGATGAATGGATCGAGAAGATGTGGTATATATACATATACATACACACACAATGGAATATTACACCACAATGAGAACAAATGAAATCTGGCTATTTGGAGCAATGTGGATGGACCTCGGTGGTGTCATGGTCAGTGAAATAAGTCAGGCGTAGAAGGACAGATACCATATGTTTGCACTCATAGGTCTAACAGGAGAAACCTAATGGAAGACCATGGGGAGGGGAAGAGGGAAAGAGAGTTGGGGAGAGAGAGGGATGCAAATCCTGAGAGACTATTGAAAGCTGAAAATGAACCGAGGTTTGAAGCATGAGGGGGATAGGGAAGGGAGGTGGTGGTAATGGTGGAGGGCACTTGTGGGAAGAGCACTGAGTGTTATATGAAAATCAGTTTGATAAAAATCTATTAAGAAATAAAGAAAAAAAGATGGATACAGGAAAAAATAAATAAATGATATAAAATAATTAATTAATTAATTAATTTAAAACTTTAAAAATAAATAAAAAGAAGATTTGACCAAATAGGTACAAGCAACATAACTGAACAAAACTTTAGAATACCCATCATAAAATTAATCACTGGGCTTGGAAAAGGCATAGGAGACTGCAGAGGCTCCATTGCTGCAGAGATCAAGGATCTTAGGAATAGTCATGATGAATTTGAAAAATGCTATAAGTGAGGTGCAAAATAAAATGGAGGAGGTCATAGAAACATGGAAGAGGGGGATGGGAGAAGAGGTGAATTATAACATAAATTATGGAAAAAAAGAGGAAAGTAGAGAGAAATTGAACCAGGAGAATGAATGGAGAATTTGAATCCTGAGTGATGCAATCAAACAGAATAATATAGGGATTCCAAAAAAGAAGAAGAGAGAGGAAAGGTCTGAAGGGGTATTTGAACAAATCATAGCTGAAAACTACCCCAACATGGAGAAAGAAACAGACATTGAAATCAAAGAGGAACAGAGAACTCCTCTCAGCCATAATCTGAATTGATCTTTTGAACGACATATCATAGTGAACCTGGCAGAGTACAAGGATAGAGAATTCTGAGAGCAACTAGGGATAAACATGCTTTAACATAAAAAGGTAGTCACATCAGGGTAGTAGCAGACCTATCTACTGATACTTGGCAGGCCAGAAACCAATGGCAATAATCTTCAATGCTTTGAATATGAAAACTATGTAGACAAGAATCCTTTATCCAGTAAGCCTGTCATTCAGAATAGAAGGAGAGACAAAAGTTTTCCCAAACAAACAAAACTGAAGGAATTCATCACCACTAAACTACCCTCACTAGAGATATAAGCAGGACTCTATGAGGGAAATGTTGCAAGGGACACAAAGGACTGAAGATATCACTACAAACATGAAACCTACTGATAATACAATATCTGAACCTATATTTTTCAACAATACCACTGACTGTAAATGGACTAAATGCTCCAATCAAAAACCATAGTGTATCATAAGGGATAAAAAAAATAGAGACCCATATATTGCTGTCTACAAGAGACACATTTTGGACATGAAGACACCTTCAGATTGAAAGTGAGGGGAGGGAGAACGTTGTATAATGTTACTGGAAGTCAAAAGAGAGCTGAAGTAGCCATGCTTAGACAAACTGGACTTTAAAATAAAGGCAGGGGCGCCTGGGTGGCTCAGTCGGTTAAGCATCTAGCTTCGGCTCAGGTCATGATCTCGCTGTTCGTGGGTTCGAGCCCCACGTCGGGCTCTGTGCTGACAGCTAGCTCAGATCCTGGAGCCTGCTTCAGATTCTGTGTTTTCATCTCTCTCTGACCCTCCCCTGCTCACACTGTCTCTCTCTGTCTTTCAAAAATAAATAAAAGACATAAAATATTAAAATAAAGGCAGTAACAAGAGATGAAGAAGGGCATTATTTAATAATTAAAGGTCTATCCATCAGGAAGAGCTAACTATTATAAATGCCTACACACATAATTTGGAAGCACCCAAATATATAAAACAACAAATCACAAACAGAAGTAATCTTATTGATAAAAATATGCTAATTGCAGCAAACTTTAATACCCCACTTATAGCAATGGGTAGATTATCTAGGTAGAGAATCAGTAAAGAAATCATGACTCTGAATGACACATTGGACCAGTTTGACTTGATAGATATATTTAGAACTCTATATCTTAAAGCAGTGTATTTCACTTTCTTCTCAAGTGCAAATGGTATATTCCACAAGATAGATCACATACTGGGTCAAAAAGAGCCATCAGTAAATATAAAAGAATTGATATCATACAATGATCACTTTCAGATCACAATGCTCAGAAACTTGAAAGCAAACCCAGGAAAAAGTCTGGAAAACCTCCAAAAGCACTGAGGATAAAGAACATCCTGCTACAGAATGAAGGGGTCAACCAGGCAATTAGAGAAGTAATTTAAAAATATATGGAAACAAATGACAATAAAAATACACCAATCCAAACCCTCTGGGATGCAGAAAAGGCAGTCCTAAGAGGAAAAATACATTGCAATCTGGGTCTCTCTCAAGAAACAAGAAAAATTCCAAATACAAAATTTAACAGCACACATAAAGGAACTAGAAACAGAAAAGCAAAGACATCCAAAACCAAACAGAAGAAGGGAAATGACAAAAATAAGGGCAAAAATAAATAATAAGGATTTCAAAACAAAAATAAAAACAAACTGGTTGAACAGTCAATGAAACCAAGAGTTGTATTTTAGAAAAAAATGAAATTAATAAAACTATAGTCACATAAATCAAAAAGAAAAGAGAGAGAACCCAAATAGATAAAATCATGATTGAAAATAGATTTATTACAGCCAATTCCATATAATTTAAGCAATTATCGCAGAATGCTATAAAAAATCATTTTCCAACAAACTGGACACCCTAGAAGCAATGGACAAATTCCTAAACACCCACCCACTACCAGAAACGGGCAGTCTCTTACACTGTTGGTGGGAATGTAAACTGGTGCAGCCACTCTGGAAAACAGTATGGAGGTTCCTCAAAAAACTATCAGTAGAACTCCCCTATGACCCAGCAATAGCACTGCTAGGGATTTATCCAAGGGCTACAGAAGTGCTGACACATAGGTGCATATGTACCCCAATGTTCATAGCAGCACTGTCAACAATAGTCAAATTATGGAAAGAGCCTTAAATGTCCACCATCTGATGAATGGATCAAGAAGATGTGGTATATATATATATATATATATATATATATATATATATATATATATATTCATTCAATGGAGTATTAAATGGCAATGAGAAAAAATGAAATATGGCCATTTGTCACAAAGCAGATGGACCTTGAGGGTGTCATGCTAAGTGAAATAAGTCAGGTGGAGAAGGAGAGATTCCATATGTTTGCACTCATAGGTCTAACAGGAGAAACATAATGGAGGACCATGGGGAGGGGAAGGGCAAAAGTGAGTTGGGGAGAGAGAGGGATGCAAAACCTGAGAGACTATTGAATCTTGATATGAACCGAGGATTGAAGGGGGAGGGGGAAGGGAGGTGGTGGTAATGGAGGAGGGCACTTGTGGGGAAGAGCACTGGGTATATATGGAAACCAATTTGACAATAAACTATTTTTAAAAAAGGAATAATTAACATTAAATAAAGTTTTCAAATTGAAAATAAACCCAAAATTTGAAGAGATCCATAACTGGTGAAGTAATTGTTTCAGTTATCAAAAATCTCCCAACAACAACAAAAAAAGTTCTGGACCAGATGGCTTCCTTGCATAATTCTGTGAGACATTTTCAAGCTGTTCAAAAAATAGAAATGGAAGGTAAACGTCCAGGCTCATTTTGTGAATCCAGAATCACTTTAATTCCTAAATCCAACTGAGAAAAAAAGAGAACTTAAAGGCCAATATCCCCGATGAACATGGATACAAAAATTCTCAACAAAATCCCAGCAAAATGAATTCAACAGCACATAAAAAGAATAATCTACCATGATCAAGTGGGATTCATTCCTGGGTTACAGGGCTGGTTTAATACTCACAAATCAATCAATGTGATACATCACTTTAATAAAAGAAAAGACAAAAACAATATGATCCTGTCGATAGATGCAAAAAAAACATTTGACAAAATAGAGCATCCTTCCGAAATAAAAACTCTTGAGAACTCGGAATAGAAGGAACTTACATAAAAATCATAAAAGTAATTTATGAAAAACCCACAGCTAACATCATCCTAAATGGGAAAAAAAAAACTGAAATCTTTCAACCTGATATCAAGAACATGACAAGGATGGCCTCTTTTACCACTGCTGTTTAACATAGTGCTAGAAGTCCTAGCATCAGCAATCAAAAAAGAAAAAGGAAATAAAAGTCATCAGAATTGGCATAGAAGAAGTCAAACTTTCACTTTTCACAGATGACATGATATTCTACATGAAAACCCAACAAACTCCACAAGAAAGAATCCTGCTAGAACTGATCCATGAATTCAGCAATGTCGCAGGGTACAAAATCAATTTACAGAAATTAGTTGCATTTTATACACCAATAATAAAGCAACAGAAAGAGAAAGCAAGAAACTGATCTCATTCACAATTGCACAAAAAAACAATGAAATACCTAGGAATAAACCAAACCAAAGCCGTAAAAGACCTTTATGCTGAAAACTATGAAAAACTTATGAAAGAAATTGAAGAAGACACAAAGAAATCGAAAAACATTCCATGTTCATGTATCAGAAGAATAACATTGTTAAGATGTCATTATTACCCGAAGCAATCTACACATTCAATGCAATCCCCATCAAAATTGCACCAGCATTGTTAACAAAGCTAGAACAAACTATCTTAATATTCGTATGGAACCACAAAACACTCCCAAGAGCCAAAGTAATATTGAAGAATAAAAGCAAAATGGGAGGCATCACATTCCCAGACTTTTGACCCTATTACAAAGCTGTCATCATCCCGACGGTATGGTATTGGCACAACCACAGATACATAGACTAATGGAATAGAATAGAGGACCCAGAATTGGATCCACAAATGTACGGCCAATTAATCTTTCACAAAGTGGGAAAGAGTATCCAATGGAAAACAGACTGCCTCTTAATCAGGTGGTGCTGGGAGAACTGGACAGCAACATGCAAAAGGATGAAACTAGATCACATTCTTACACAATTCACAAAAATAAACTCAAAATGGCTGAAGGACCTGAAGGTGAGACATGAAACCTTCAAAACCCTAGAGAAGAAAGAAGGAAACAGCCTCCTTGACCTCATCTGCAGCAATTTCCTACTCAACACATCCCCAAAGCAAGGGAATCAGGAGTAAAATTGAATTATTGAGTCCTCATCAAAATAAAAAGTGTCTGCACTGAAAGGAAACAATCAAGAAAAGGTACAGGCAATCAATGGAATGGGAAAAGACAGTTGCAAATGACATATCAGATATAGAGCTTGTATCCAAAATCTATAAGGAACACACCAAACTCCACACCCGAAAAATGAATAATCCAATGAAGAAATGGGCAGAGGACTTGAATATACCTTTCTCCAAAGAGGACATCCAGATGGCCAACAGACACATGAAATGATGCTCAGAATCACTCAGTATCAGGGAAATACAAATCAAGACCACATTGACATACTACTTCACACCAGTCAGAGGGACTAAAATGAACAAATCATGAGACTGTAGATGTTGGTGAGGATGCGGAGAATGGGGCACCCTCCTACACTATTGATGGGAATGTAAACTGGTGCAGCCGCTCTGGAAAACAGTGTGGAGGTTCCTCACAAAATTAACAATAGAACTCCCCTAAGACCCAGCAATAGCATGGCTAGGGATTTACCCAAGGGATACAGAATTGCTGATGCATAAGGGCACATGTACCCCAATGTTCATAGCATCACTTTCATCAATAGCTAAATCATGAAAAGGGTCTAAATGTCCATGAACTGATGAATGGATCAAGAAATGTAGTTTATCTATGCAATGGAATACTACATGGCAATGAGAAAGAATGAAATCTGGCCATTGTGGGTAACGTGGATGGAACTCGAGGGTGTCCTGCTAAGTGAAATAAGTCAGGTAGAGAAGGACAGTTACCATATGTTTTCACTCATAAGTATAACAGGAGAAACTTAACGAGGACCATGGGGGAGAATAAAGGGGATAATTGTTACAGAGAGGGAGGGAAGGAGGCAAACCTTTAGAGACTCTTAAATACTGAGAAAAAACTGATGTTTGATGCGGGTTGGGGGAGTGGGGATAATGGGTGATGGGCATTCAGGGGGACCCTTGTTCGGATGAGCACTGGGCATTGTATGGAAACCAATTTGTCAATAAACTATTTAATAAAATTTAAAAAAAAATTTTAAATGTTTTCTATGAAAATATAAACCAAAGAAGAGAAGGAATATATGTAAGTTGATGCAAAGTTTTTGCATTCTATTAAAATTAACTAGGTGTTAATCTGAACTAGAAAATGATAAAAAACATGTTAATTATAATCGTCAAAATAACCTCTAAAAATACCTTTAAATATATTAAAAGTAATGACAGAAAAATTAAAATATTACATTAGAAAATATCTATTTATGAAAAAAGAAGACAATAATATAATGATAGAGAAACAATATAAGGAATAAGACATATAGAATACAAAAAATAGAATGATAAATATAATTAGTACCTAATGAGTAATTATGATAAATGTACATAGAGTAATATACCAGTCAAAATGCAGAGATGAGCCCAATGTCTTGAAATACATGACCTAACTATATTTGTCTATAAGGGTCTAACGTTAAATTCAAAGAAATAATTTGGGGAAAAAATAAAATAACCTATACTCTATGAACAGTAACAACAAGAACAAAAAAAACTGGGCTGCCTATACTAACAGCTGACAAAAGCCGTTTGGACAAAAGTTCTTACTAAGGGGGAAAAACCCAAGACATTTTATAAAAACAAAATAATCTATCTACCAAGAAGATATAACAATTATAAACATATAAACACCTAACAAAAGAGTTTAAAATGAGGGAACTATGAAATAATTTAATAATAATAGTTCCATAAATCAATACTGTACTTTTAATAGTGATAAAACAGGTAGACAGAATACAATCAAATCAACTGAAGATTTTTACAACTGTATAAACCAACTAGGTTTAACCAACTTCTATGGATCACTCTTTCGAAGGGCAGAATATACATGTTCTCTCACGTATACATGCAATCTTCAGAACTGATTATATGTTAGGCCATAAAATAGGGCTCAGTAAATTTTAGAGCATTTAAATCATACAAAGTATGTTCTCCATCAGCAACCTAATGAATTAGAAATTAATAACAGCAGGAAATTTGGGACACTCACAAATATGTGAAAAGTAATCATCACAATCATAAATAGGAAATTGTCTACAGAGGGAATCACAAAGGAAATTATAAAATATTCTAGGGGAGGACTCAAGATGGCAGAGAGGAAAGGAGCTCTGTAAACTTCGTCCACCCCAACTATTGAACTGAGAAGGGCATTACTTTCATCTGCAAGAGTGGAAGGAGAAAATACAGACTCCAGAAAGAAGACAACCTCAAAGATGCCTGAGTGATTGAGTGTGAACTGGGGAGATTAGAAAACAGGCCTGCCCAAGAAGGGCAGGGGAGGTGAGAGCCCCAGCCCAACACAGTGCACGGAACCCCTGAAAGACAGAGGGAAGAGAAAGAGAAAGTGAACATGCTCATAGCACTGTTCCTAGAGAAGAGATAAAGAACGTTTAAGCAGGTATGGAGAGAAAAATTCTCACTCTATATATAACCGCTGGGCAGCGTGAATCCCAAACCTGGGTGGCAAAAGAGAAAAAAACAGCCCCCACACCTGTGCGATCCTGGCAGGGAGTCAGTGTCCAGGGTGGAAGCGGTCATTGGGGCAAGCGCTTTGGCCTCAGCTGTGGGAGTGAGAGCACACACCTCATTTCCACAGCGCATCTAGCCTCCAGCATTGGCCGTGTGAAACCTGAATCCTGGGTGCAAACGGGGAAAAAATAGTCCCAACACCTACGCAATCCCTGGCAGGGAGTTGGCAGTGGCAGAGGCCAGGGCACACCCTTCAGCTATGACTGCAGGAGCGCGCACCTCATATGCAGCAGCGCCCCATGCCTCAGGCAGAGGCAGCAAGAATCTTGCCCAATGCCAAGAGAAACTGCTCCCTCCTCCTAAATGAGCACAGCTAAAAAGCCAGCCTCCAAAGCAAGTACATCTCATCTGTGGTAGCATAAAAGGGCATGGAGTAGGATTTTGAAATGAGGTAGGCCTGGAAAATACAGCTTGGCATATCTGCAGGATAAGGAGACTGGACTCATAAGAGTGGCCTATAGTGCTTAGTTCCAGCTGAGCATGGGGTGCTGCCATTCTTCTCTCCATAACCACCATGGGGAGCAGCCCCTGAAACCTAGTACACCAAACCACGCCTATCTGCTGAGGGGAGCTCCTGCATTTTTTGTACTTATTTTCTATTATTATTATTACATTTACTTTAATTTTTTAAATTTTTACTCCTTATTTTCCTTTTTCCATTTTTCCTCTTTTTTTTTGTCTTGCCATCCAGATATATTCTCCCTTATCTCAGCTTTATCTCTCCCCTCACCTGGTTATACACTTTTAGACTGTCCATTGTCCTTTGTTGTCTCTGACCACCTTTATTTTTTTCTTCTCTTCTTTTCTTCTCTTTTCTCTCCATTTTCTTTTCTTCCTTTCCTGCTTTTAATTTGTTTGTTTGATTTGTCTGTGCATTTGTGTGCTTCTGTTCCCTGGGTGTTTGGCTGTTTTCCTTTTCAGGGCTACCCCAAGAAACAAGCCAAAGTACGCATGAAGACTAGTCCCAAATATCACTGAGTAGGGAAATAAAATAATCAAAGGCACAACAAGAGAAACTGAGAGACACCATTAAAGAACATTTCTTGAAACGACAGGCCCTGGACAGTCAATAAACCTCCTTTAAGAGAGAAATACTAACAGGTGCACAGTGCACAATGAGCTTTTTAAAACTTACAAGAGACAGCAAATAGCCAAAATGACAAAACGAAAAATCTCTCCCCTGAAGAACCTCCAGGAAGAAGTCACAGCCACAGAACTGCTACAGACAGATCTAAACAACATAACTGAACAAGAATTTAGAACACTTGTCATAAAATAATCTCTGGGCTTGAAAAAAGCATCAGAGAAGCTACTGAGACAATGACTAGGGACTTTGAAAATAGGTGTGAAGAGTTAAAAAAGGATATAAGTGAGGTGAATAATTAAATGGAGGTGGCCACCTCACGGATTGAAGGGGCAGACAGAAGATTAGGTGAATTAGAAGACACAGTTATAGCAAAATAGGAAGCCAAACAAAAAAAGAGAAAAATTGATCCAGGAGTAGGAAGGAGAATTCGAGACTTGAGTGATACAATCAAATGGAACAATATCGGTATCAGAGGAATTCCTGATGAGGAAGACAGAGAGAGAGGTCCTGAATGGATACGAGATGAAATTATAACTGAGAATTTCCTAACTCTGGGGAAAGAAATAGACATTCAAATTCAAGAGGCACAAAGAATCCCCTTAAGATGTAATTTGATTCGAAATTTGGAATGACATATCATAGTGAAAAAGACAAAATATAATGATACAGAGAATTCTGAAGCAGCTAGGGAGAAAAGGGTCCTAATTTACAAAGGGAAATCTATCAGAGTGGTTACAAACCTATCTAATGAAACTTGGCAAGCCACGGGTGAATTGCAGGAAATCTTCAATGTGATAAACAGAAAAACTTTTGAGCCAAGAATCTTTTATCCAGCGAGCCTGTCAATCAAAACAGAAAGGGATATAAACATGTCCCCAAATGAACTACAATTGAGAGAAATCATGACCACCAAACCAGCCCTACAAGAAATCCTAATAGGGACTCTACGAGGGAAATGTTGCAAAGAATTCAAGGTGCCAGAGACACCACTATAAACATGAATTCTACGGAGAACACAAGGAATCTAAATCCATACTTTTCAATAATAACAGTGAATGCAAGTGGACTGAATACTCCAACCAAATGACACAGGATAGCAGAATGGATAAAACAAAAAGTCCATCTATTTGCCGTCTATAAGAGATTCATTTTCGACCTGAAGATACCTTCAGGTTGAAAGTAAAGTGATGGAGAAATATCTATCATATGACTGGAAGCCAAAAGAAAGCCGGAGTAGCCATACTTATATCAGACAAACTGGACTTTACAGTAAAGGCAGTAACAAGATATGAAGAAGGGCATAATATAATAATTACAGGGTCTCTCCAACAGAAAGAGCTAATATTTACAAACATCCCGGCGCCAAATTCGTGAGGGCCCAGATACATAAGACAATTAATCACAGACAGAAACAATCTTATTGATAAGACTGTGCTAATTGCAGGGGACTTTAATACTCCACAGACAGCAATGGATAGATCAACCAGACAGAAAAATCACTAAAGAAAAAATGGACCTGAATGACCCATTGGAACAGGTCGAATTGATAGATATATTTAGAACCCTGCATCCTGAAGTTAGGAAATTCACCTTCTTTTCAAGTGCAGATGGCAGATTCTCCAAGATAGATCACATGCTGGGGAATAAAACAACCCTCCATAAATATAAACGAATTGGGAATATACCATGCACACTTTCAGATCATAATGCTATGAAACTTGAAATTAACCACAGGAAAAACTCTGGAAAACCTCCAAAAATGTGGAGGATAAAAACCAACCTACTAATGAATGATTGGGCTAATCAGTCAATTAGAGAAGAAATTTAAAAAATATATAAACAAATGAAAAAGAAAATACAGCAATCCAAAATCTCTGGGACATAGGAAAGGTAGTCCAAAGAGGAAAGTATACTGCAATCCAGGACTATTTCAACAAACTAGAAAAAGTGCAAATTCAAAATCTAACAAAGCACCTAATGGAACTAGAAGGAGAGGAGCAAGAGCACCCCACACCCTGAAGAAGAAAAGAAATAATAAAGATCATGGCAGAAATAAACAATACAAAATCAAAAAAAAAGTCAAGAAGATCAATGAAACCAATAGTTGGTTCTTTGAAAAAATAAAGAAAATTGATAAACCTCTAGCCAGGCTCCTCAGAAAGAAAAGAGAGAGCATCCAGATGGACAAAATCATGAATGAAAATGGATCTATTACAACCAATCCCTTAGAAATACAAGCAATCATTAGAGATTACTATGAAAAATTATATGCCAACAAACTGAACGACCTAGAAGAAATGGACAAATTCCTAAATGCACATGCACTACCAAAATTCAAACAGGAAGAGACAGAAAGCATGAATAGACTGATAACCAGTGAAGAAATTGAATCTGTTATCAAAAATCTCCCAATGTATAAGAGCCCAGGGCAGATGGCTTCCCAGGAGAATTCTACCAGATATTTAAGGCAGAGCTAATACCCATTCTTCTCAAACTATTCCAAAAAATAGAAATAGAAGGAAAACTTCCAAACTCATTCTACAAAGCCAGCATCACCTTGATACCCAAACCAGACAGAGACCCAGCAAAAAAAAAAAAAAAAAGAACTACAGACCAATATCCTTAATGAATACAGATGCAAAAATACTCAAGATACTGGCAAATGGAATTGAACAGCATATAAAAAATTATCCTCATGATCAAATGGGATTAATTCCTGGTTTACATGGCTGCTTTAATAATTGCAAGTCTATCAATGTGATACATCACACTAACAAAAGAAAAGATAAAAACCATATGATTCTGTTGATAGATGCAGAAAAAGCATTTGACAAAATATAGCATCCGATCTTAATAAAAACCATTGAGAAAGTCGGAATAGATGGGACTTACCTAAACATTCATTATAAAAGCAATTTATGAAAAGCTCACAGCTTATATCTTCCTCAGTGGGGAAAACTGAGAACTTTTACCCTGAGATCAGGAACATGACAGAGATGTCCACTCTCACCACTGTTGTTTAACATAGTGCTGGATGTCCTACCATCAGCAATCAGACAACAGAAGGAAACAGAAAGCACCAGAATTGGCAAAGAAGAAGTCAAACTTTCACTTTTCACAGACGACATGATAATGTACATGGAAAACCCGATCTACTACACCAGAAGCCTTCTAGAACTGATCAATAAATTCAGTAAAGTTGCAGGGTACAAAATCAATGTACAGAAATTGGTTGCATTTCTTTACACCAAAAATGAAGCAGCAGAAAAAGAAATCAAGTAACTGATGCCGTTCACAATTGCACCAAAAAACCCCCATAAAATACCTAGTAGTAAGCCTAACCAAGGATGTAAAGGACCTATATGATGAAAACTATAGGAAACTTATGAATTACTTTGAAGAAGACGCCAAGAAATGGAAAAACATTCCCTGTTCATGGATCAGAAAAATAAACATTGTGAAAATTTCATTACTACCCAAAGCAATCTACACATTCAATGAAATCCCCATCAAAATTTCACCAGCGTTCTTCTCAAAGCTAGAACAAGCTGTCCTCAAATTCCTAGGTAACCACAAAAGACCTGAATAGCCAAAGTAATATTGAAGAAGAAAACCAAAACGGGAGGCATCACAATCCCAGACTTTAGCCTCTACTACAAAGCTGTCATCGTCAAGACACTATGGTTTCTGGCACAAAAACAGATACATAGACCAATGGAATAGAATAGAGAACTCTGACTTGTGCCCATAAATGTACGACCAATTAATTTTTGACAAAGCAGGAAATAGTATCCAATGGAAAAAAGATAGCCTCTCCAACAGATGGTGTTGGTAGAACTTAACAGCAACATGCAGAAGAATGAAACTAGACCACTTTCTTACACCATACACAAGAAGAAACCCAACATGGCTGAAGGACCTGAATGCGATACAGGAAACCATCAAAACCCTCGAGGAGAAAGTAGGAAACAACCTCCTTCACCTCAACCGCAGCTATTTCCTACTTGACACCTCCCCAAATGCAAAGGAAATGAAAGCAAAAATGAACTATTGGGACCTCATCAAGATAAAAAGCTTCTGCAGTGCAAAGGAAGCAATCAAGAAAACTAATAGGCAACTGACAGAATGGGAAAAGATAGGTGCAAATGACATATCAGATAAAGGGCTAGTATCCAAAATCTACAAGAAACTCACCAAACCCCACACCCAAAAAACAAATATCCTAGTGAAGAAATGGGCAGAAGACATAAACAGACATTTCTCCAAAAAGGACATCCAGATGGCCTACAGGAACATGAAACGATGCTCAACATCACTCATCATCAGGGAAACACAAGTCAAAACCACACTGAGATACCACCTCACACCAGTCAGAGTGGCTAAAATGAGCAAATCAAGAGACTATAGATGCTGGCGAGGGTGTGGAGAGACAGGCACCCTCCTACACTTTTGGTAGCAATGTAAATTGGTGCAGCCGCTCTGGAAAACAGTGTGGAGGTTCCTGAAAAAGCTATCAGTAGAACTCCTTCATGACCCAGCAATAGCACTGCTAGGAATTTACCCAAGGGATACAGAAGTGCTGATGCATAGGGGTATATGTACCCCAATGTTCACAGCAGCACTGTCAACAATAGCCAAAACATGGAAAGAGCCTAAATGTCCATCACCTGATGAATGGATCCAGATGTTTTATATATATATATATATACACACACACACACACACACAATGGAGTATTACATGGCAATGAGAAAGAATGACATCTTGCCATTTGTAGCAAAGTGGATGTACCTCGAGGATGCCATACTAAGCGAAATAAGTCAGGCAGAGAAGGACAGATACCATATGTTTACACTCATAGGTCTAACAGGAGAACAGGATAATCCTAATGGAGTACAATGGGGAGGGGAAGAGGGAAAGAGGGTTTGGGAAAGAGAGGGATGCAAAACCTGAGAGACAATTGAATCCTGAATATGAACCAAGAGTTGAAGGGGGAACGCTTGAGGGAAGAGGTGGTGGTGAAGGCACTTGTGGGGAAGTGCACTGGGTGTTATATGGAAACCAATTTGACATTACACTATTTAAAATAAATAAATAAATAAAATAAGTAAATAACATTAAAAAGTAAAATAAAATATTCTGAGTAGATGTAAAAAACACAACATACCAACAATCTAAGAAGCAATGAAACATGGCATTTAAGCAGGAAATTTTTGGCTTTAGTTGCCTTAATTCATACAAGGAGAACTATATCAAATTAGTGTCTGAACCCTCCACCTTTAGAAATTAAAACCCCTCTTATATGGTCAATTAATGTACAACAAAGGAGACAAAAAATTTTATGAAGAAAATATAGGGTTTTCAATAAACTATGTTAGGAAATCTGGATAGCTATATGCAAAGAAGGAAACTGGACCACTTTATACACCATATCCAAAATATAAACTCAAATAGATTAAAGACCTAAATGTGCAACTTAAACCATAAAATTCCTAAAAGAAAACATATATAGTAATCTGGATATTCGCTTTAGGAACATTTATCTGGGTGTGTCTATTTAGGCAAGGGAAACAAAAGCAAAAATAATCTACTGGGATTACACCCCAAAATAAAAAGATTTTGCACAGTGAAGGTCACCATCAACTAAATCAAAAGGCAACCTAATAAGTGGGAGAAAATACTTGCAAATCATATATCTGACAAACGATTAATATCCTCCTTCCATGAATGATCTTTCTTTCCCTTGTGTAATTTTTAATTTTCACTGAACAGAATCCCTCACTGGATAAGACTTCAGAAAACAGCTAGTCCCTTGACCTTTTCTTAACTTCATCTAACCTTTCCTTGAATATCCCCAGTGACATAGTAATTCATAATTCACAGTAAAGCCTATTATATTTTCATCTTCTAATTATTAAAACGATTTTTAATGATCCAAAATCTATCTCTAATGTCCACAAGCTGGTCTTAATTCTGGCCTTATTAATTAATTAATTTATATAATAAATATATGGTGGACACCATATTAGATTGTGACTTTGCCACAAGACAACATGGGTACAAGACAGTATAGTTGGGTAAGGCAGATATTAAATATTGATCAAGCACCATGGTCTTTCCCTGGCTTCTATAAATCCATTGATTTATAAAAGGATGTAAGAGAAAGTACAAGTACCTACTTGCAAAATAAGTATTGAAATAGTGGATCAAAATGAAAATAGAAGAAGGCTATTTATATAGCAGCAAGTTAGAGACATTAATGGACCAGAAGTTAAAAAACAATTATGATGGGAATGAATGACTGAACAAATAACCTGGGAAGATAGATAGGAAACTATGGGAAAATAGGATGCTCAATGTGGGTTAGAGAATTTTGGGGTGATGACCATGGCTGAGGTAGAATAGCCATGGGAGAACAAAGTGACAGTATTTTAGGAAGAAAGACTTTGACCCATACATTATAGTATTATATGAATGAAAGAAGTGCCAAGACACAGGAGAAAATGGTGTAGAAAAATGACATGTGGCTCAAAAATGTAGAAGTATTCTATAAAAGAATGGGAAATTATTGGGCCAGAAGGAGCAATGGGGAACAAGTGAGTATAAACTCACCTCCTGATCTTGAAGAAGCAATGCTTGCAAGGAAGAACACAGAGTCAGGTAAGACAAGAAGAAGGCTGGAACATTCCCAGAAGAAGCTGAATTTCCTTATAAATTTGACAATGATGAGGCAGAATCTTTTCAAGTTACAGTGATAGGAAGTTGGGTGAAGAGAACATTGATCAAAAGCAAGGAAACACAACAAAATATAAGTTTGAGGGTGCCTCAGAACTCTAGGTGACAAAGTAGAGTCTGCACAGCTAGGGATTGAGGGCATTGCAGAGAGGTGAACAAAATCACACAATACATAAATTAAGGAGTAGAAAGAAAATATTAGATTCTATGTATTATGTTGATTGATATTCAAGGGTTTTTTTTAACTCCTTCAAAAACTAATGCCATAGGGAATATATGGCCATACTTTTTACTTTATATTCTGAACAATAAATGAAGGATTAGAGGCATAAAAAAGAGTCCCCAAAGTCTCCATGAGAAGCATGGGCACTGAACTCAAAGAATACTAAACTTGATGTGATGTGATTCAGCAATTGCAGATGTGAAATTCATGACTTACAACCAGGTCTTTCTGCACACTTCTTATACAATGGAGTCAAGTTTAAAAAGAAAGAAAAATAAGAGATACATCTTCAATGCAAACCACCATTAAATTGCCAATGAATATTTCAGGCATTTTATTGAATCTGGTTTGGAATATAGATATTTGAATTTATATTCTAAGACAAAAATATTTTTGAATTATAGTTGGCACATTATGTTACACTAATTTCAGGTGTATTATGGAGTTATACAACAAGTATACATTATGCTATTTCCACCACAAGTATAGCTACCATCTGTCACCATACAGCACTATTATAATGCTGCTGATTATATTTCCTATGCTATACCTTTCATCTCTGTGACTCATTTCATAACTGAAAGCCCATACCTCCAAGTTCACCCACTTTATGCATCCCCCACGTCTCTCCTCTTACATACTACTTGTCTTTCTCTGTATGACTTATTTCACCAAGCATAATATCCTTTAGGTCCAACAGGACAATTTTTTAAAAATATAGTAGTGGTCTGCTGTTTATTTATTGATAAGTATACCTTCACTAATATATGATAAAAATTATCACTCTTCTGTGATCTGCTTATAAGATTTTTGGAATATACATGTTTCTTTAGTAATGTCATCTCTGAAGTGAGTCATTATTGCAACTTGAGCTAACATTTCTATTTCCAACCTAGAATCTGTCTTCTGATCTACAGTGAAAAAAGTAGCTTCCAGTACTATTTTCAACCTTTCGGATGGTTCTGAGGAAAAAATGAGTTATTTTAGGTTAAGTATTTAAAACTTTTGTCTAGCACATAATAACCACTCAATAGATATTACCTATTATTATTATTATTATTAATTATTATCTTTATTTCCATCTCAGAAATTAGTCACAAGCACCATAAAAATCTTAAGGATTTGAATAGAGGTGGAATCACTGTAAGGTAGGAAAGACTGCATGAAAAACTTATTAAAGTTTTTATAGGCCATATAGTTAGATTATAAAGCACACTAAAAAATGCTAAAGGAAGTAATAAACAGTAAGACTGTAAAACTAGGAGACTTTTACAGCTGACATGCATTGATGGACAGATCATTCAAAAGAACAATAAAAAAGGAAAAAGTGGTATGGAATGACACACTGGACCAGATGGATTTAATAGATATATTCTACCTCAGCAAAGGTTATCACCCCAAAATGCTCTAATCCACATCAATATCCTATTTTCTCACCATAGTCTCTCATCTATCCTCCCAAGTTGTTCTTTTCAAATAAATCAAAGAAGAAATCCAAAAGTACATGGAAAAAAGTGAAAATGAAAACACAACATTACAAAACTTTTGGGATGCAGCAAAAGCTTTTCTAAGAGGGAAGTTGATAGTTATTCAAACCTAATTTAAGAAACAAACAATCTCAAATAAACCACATAACATTAAGCATAGATGAGGTCAGGGGGGCTCAGGTGGTTAAGCATCTGGCTTCAGCTCAGGTCCTAATCTCATAATTCATGGCTTCAAGCCCCGCATTAGGCTCTATGCTGACAGCTCAGAGCCTGGAGCCTGCTTCAGATTCTGTCTCCCTCTCTCTTTGTTCCTCTACCGATCATGCTCTGTGTCTCTTTGTCTCTCAAAATTAATCAACATTAAAGAATTTAAAAAAAACTTAAATGAGGTAGAAAAGAACAGCAAACAAAATACCAAACCAGCAGAAGGAAGGAAATTATAAATATTAGAACATAAATAAATGAAATAGAAACAAAAAACCCCCAATAAAACAGATCAGAAAACATGAATAAACATTTTTCCAAAGAAAACATCAGATGCCCAACAGACATATGAAAAGATGATCAACATCACTCATCATCATGAGAATACAAATCAAAACCACAATGAGATACCACCTCACACATACCAGAATGGCTAAAATGAAAAACACAGGAAACAAGAGATGTTGGTGAGGATGTGGAGAAAGGGGAGCACTCTTACACTGTTAGTGGGAACAAAAACTGGTGCAGCAACTCTGGAAAACAGTATGAAGTTTCCTCCAAAAGTCAAAAATAGAATGACCCTATGATCCAGAAATTAAAAACTAGGTATTTACCCAAAAGATACTGGTTTAAAATGGCACTTTCTCCCTGATGTTTATAGTGGCATTATCAACAATAGCCAAATTATGGAAAAATCCCAATGTCCATTGACTGATGAATGGGTTAAAAAAGTAGTACATATGTATAGTGGAATATTACTCAGACATCAAAAAGAATGAGATCTTGCCATTTGCAAAACATGGATGGAGCTAGATTGTATTATAAATGAAATAATTCAGTCAGAGAAAGACAACTAACATATGATTTCACCTATATGTCAAATTTAATAAACAAAACAGGTGAACATAGGGGAAATGGAAAAGAAGAGAGAGGGAATCAAACCATAAGAGACTCAACTATTGATAACAAATGGAGGGTCAGTGCAAGAAAGGTGGGCAGGGGACAGACGACAGACTAAATGAATGATGTACATTAAGGAGGGTACCTGTAGTATTGAGCAGTGGGTGCTGTTATATGTAAGTGATGAATCACGAAATTCTATTCCTGAAACCAATATTATATTGTATGTTAAGTAACTTGAATTTAGATAAAATCTTGAAAAATTAGAAAAAATAGATAAGCCTTATGACAACAACAAAAATAAATAAAATGAAATCATGGCACCTCATCAAAATAGAAAGCTTCTGCCTACAGAAGGAAAAAATCAAAATTATGAAAAGTCAGCCTATGGAATGAGAGAAGATATTTGCAAGTTCATATCCAATAAAGACTTAGTATACATATTAAAAAATAACTCCTACAACTCAACACCACCCAAAACAAATAATCTAATTAAAATGGACAGAAGACCTGATTACATTTCCTCAAAGACATTCACATGGCCAACAAACGAATGAAAAGATGATCAATGTCACTTGTCCTCAGCGAAATGCAAATCAAAACTACAATGAGATATCACCTCACACCTGTCAGAATAATTAAAATAACTATTGCAAGAAACCAGTGTTGGTGCGGATAAGGGCAAGAAGGAACCCTCTCGCACTGGTGCAGTCTCTGTGGAAAACAGTATGGGGGTTCCTCAAAATGCTTAAAATATAACTATCCTACAATCCAGTAATTATAGTAATGAGTATTTACCTCAAATTACAAAACCCATAAATGCAAGGGATTCATGCATCACTATGTCTATAAGCAAAATTATTTACTATAGCCAAAGTATGGAAGTAGCCCAATTGTCCCTCAGCAGATGAATGGATAATGCAGTTATAAACAAACAGACACACACACACACACACGCACACACACACACACACACTGGAATATAATTCATCCACAAAAAATGAAATATTGCCATTTGCAATGATACGGATGGAGCTAAAACGTAGAAAATATAATGCTAAGCTAAATACATCATAAAAACAAATACAATATGATCTCACTCATGTGGAATTTTGTAAGGAAAATAAAAGAGCAAAGGAAAAGGGAGAGAGAGAGAAGGAAGAAAGACTATAGAGCTATAGTCTTTAGCTATAGCTAGAGAGAATAAATTGATGGTTACCAGGAGAGCGATGGAGGGATGGGTGAAATTGGAATACGTTATGAGTATTAAGGAATGCACTTGTGATGAGCACTGAGTGATGTATGGGAGTACTGAATCACTATATTGTATACCTAAACCTAATATAATAACACTGTATATTAACTATGTCAGAATTACAATTTTTTAAATAGTTAATTGATCCATCTTTTTGAGGAGCGTCCATACTGTTTTCTAGAGTGAGTGCACTAGTTTACATTCACACCAACAGTTTAAGAGAGTTCCTTTCTCTGCATCCTCATCAACACCTGGTGTTTCCTGTATTGTTAATTTTAGCCATAATGACAGTTGTGAGGAGATATCTTATTGTAGTTTGACTTCTGTTTACAGGATGAAGAGTGATGTTGAGCATCTTTTCATGTGTCTGTTAGCATTCTGGATGTCTTCTTTGGGAAATTTTCTATCCAAGTCTTCTGCACATTTTTAAATTGGATTATTTGTTTTTTGGGTGGTGAGGTTATATTTTATGCATATATATTGGATACTAACATGCTATGAGTTATGTAATTTGCAAATATCGTCTCCAATTCTGTAGATTGCCTTTGAGTTTGATTGTTTCCTTTGCTGTGCAGAAGATTTATATCTTTTTTAACGTTCATAATTTGTTTTATTAATGATAAGAAACTGTTTTTAATGTTTCTATTTTAAGGTACTTACTAGAATTTATTTATTTTAAAATTTTTTACATTTATTTATTTTTTTGCAACAGAATGACATTATCTTTTATTACAGATGCCTGTATGAAAGTGGCTATTTGTCTGCAAAAGCACCTTCTTTCCTTTTTTTATTAATAGTTTCTTACCAAGTTGGTTTCCATCTACCACCCAGTGCTATTCCCCATAAGTACCCCTCTTTATGACCATCACACTCTTCCTCTTCCCCTCTCCCTCTTCAGCCCTCAGTTCTCAGGATTCAAAGGTCTCTCATGATTTGCTTCACTCCCTCTCCCCAACTCCTCCTCCCCCCCTTTCCTTTTCTCATGGTCCCTTGTTAGGTTTCTCCTGTTACACTTATGAGTGAAAACATATGGTATCTGTCCTTCTCTGCCTGACTTATTTCGCTTAGCATGACGTCCTCTAGTTCCATACATTTTGCTACAAATAGCCAGATTTCATTCTTTCTCATTGCCAGGTAGTATTCCCTTGTATATATATACCACATCTTGATCCATTCATCAGTTCATGAAAATATAGGCTATTTCCATGCTTTGGCTATAGTTGAAAGTGCTGCTATGAACATTGGGTATATGTGTCCCTAGGCATCAGCACTTCTGTATCCCTTGGGTATATCCCAGCAGTGCTATTGTTGGGTCATAGGGGAGTTCTATTGATTGTATTTTGAGGAACCTCCACACTGTTTTCCAGAGCGGTTGTACCAGTTTACATTCCCACCAACAGTGTAGGAGGGTGCCCGTTTCTCCACATTTTCGCCAGCATCTACAGTCTCTTGATTTGTTCATTTTAGCCACTCTGACTGGTGTGAGGTGGTATCTCAGTGTGGTTTACGTTTGTATTTCCCTGATGATGAGTGATGCTGAGCATTGTTTCATGTGCCTATAGGCCATCTGGATGTCCTCTTTGGAGAAGTGTCTGTTTATGTCTTCTGTCCATTTCTTCACTGGATTATTCGTTTTTTGGGTATGGAGATTGGTGAATTCCTTGTAGATTTTAGATACTAGCCCTATATCCCATATGCCATTTGCAACTATCTTTTCCCATTCTGTCAGATGCTTGTTTTTTTTTTTTTTTAGTTGTTTCCTTTGCGGTGCAGAAGCTTTTAATCTTGATGAGATCCCAATAGTTCATTTTTGTTCTTGATTCCCTTGCCTTTGGGGACGTCATGAATAGGAAACCACTGCGATTGAGGTAAAGGAGGATATTTCCTGCTTTCTCCTCTGGAGTTTTGATGGTTTCTTGTCTCATATTCAAGTCCTGTATTCGTTTTGATTTTATTTTTATGAATGGTGTAAGAAAGTGGTCTAGTTTCATTCTTCTGAATGTTGCTGTCCAGTTCTCCCAGCACCACCTGCTAAACAGGCTGTCTTTTTTCCATTGGATACTCTTTCCTGCTTTGTCAAAAATTAAGTGGCCATATACTTGTGGGTCAAGTTCTGGGTTCTCTATTCTATTCCATTGGTCTTTGTGTCTGTTTTTATGACAATACCATACTAGCTTGATGATGACAGCTTTGCAGTAAATGCTAAAGTCTGGGATTGTAATGCTTCCCGTTTTGGTTTTCTTCTTCAATATTAGTTTGGCTCTTCGTGTTTTGGGGGGGGGGGTTCCATACAAATTTTAAGATAATTTGTTCTAGCTTTGAGAAGAATACTGGTGTAATTTTGATGGGGATTGCATTGAATGTGTACATTGCTTTGGGTAATAATGACATTTTCACAATGTTTATTCTTCCGATTCATGAGCATGGAATGTTTTACCATTTCTTATTGTCTTCTTCATTTTCTTTAATAAGCTTTCTATAGTTTCATCATACAGGTCTTTTACATCTTTGGTTAGGTTTATTCCTAGGTATGTTATGGTTTTTTGTACAATTATGAATGGGATCACTTTCTTGATTTCTCCTTCTGTTGTTTCATTTTTGGTGTACAAAAATGCAACCAATTTCTATACATTGATTTTGTACCCTGCGACTTTGCTGAATTCATGGATCAGTTCTAGAAAACTTCTGGTGGAGTAGATCAGGTTTTCTATGTAGAATATCATGTCATCTGGGAAAAGTGAAAGTTTGACTTTGTCTTTGTCAATTCTGATGCCTCTTATTTCCTTTTGTTGTTTGTTTGCTGATGCTAGGACATCCAGCACTATGTTAATTAACAGTGGTGAGAGTGGACATCCCTCTCGTGTTCCTGAACTCAGTGGGAAATCTCTCGGTTTCTCCCTGAGCTGTGAGCTTTTCATAAATTGCTTTAATAATATTTAAGTAAGTTCCTTTTATCCCGACTTCCTCGAAGGTTTTTATTAAGAATGGATGTTGTATTTTGTCAAATGCTTTTTCTGCATCTATTGACAGGATCATATGATTTTTATCTTTTCTTTTGTTAATGTGATGTATCAAATTGATGGATTTGCAAATATTGGAACAGCTCTGTAGCTCAGGAATTAATCCCACTTGATCATGTTAGATAATTCTTTTTATGTGATGCTGAATTCGATTTGCTAGTATCTTATTATTTTTCATCTGTATTCATTGAGGATATTGGCCTGTAGTTCTCTCTCTCTCTCTCTCTCTGTCTGTCTCTCTCTCTGTCTCTCTGTCTCTCTCTCTCTATCATTGGGTTTCTGTCTGGTTTAGGAATCAAGGTGATATTTCCATCTTAGAATGAGTCTCGACGTCTTCCTTCCATTTCTATTTTTTGGAATAACTGGAGAAGAATGAGTGTTAACTCTGCTTTAAATGCCTGGTAGAACTCCCCTGAGAATCCATCCTGCCCTGGGCTTTTATTTGTTGGGAGATTTTTGATAACTGATTTTCTTTCTTCACTGGTTATGGGTCTATTGAGATTTTCTATCTCTTCCCGTTTGAATTTTGGTAGTGCATGTGTGTTTAGGAATTTGTCCATTTTTTCTAGATTGTCCAGTTTGTTGGCATATAATTTTTCATAGTAATCTCTGATGACTGCTTGTATTTCTGAGGGATCAGTTGTAATAGATCCATTTTCATTCATGGTTTGGTCTGTTTGAGTGTTCTGTCTTTTTTTTATTCTGAAGAGCCTTGCTAGAGGTTTGCCAATTTTGTTTATTTAAAAAAAAAAAAACAAGTTTTGGAGAAGTGACAGTTCATGTCTTCTGAATGGGGAGGGGAAGGGGGAAAGAGAGTTGGGGAGAGAGGGACACAAAATCTGAGAGACTTTTGAATACTGAAAACGAACTGAGGGTTGAATAGGGAGGGGGTTGGGGAAGGGAGGTGGTGGTAATGGAGGAGGGCACTTGTGGGGAAGAGTACTGAGTGTTATATGGAAACCAATTTGACAATAAACTATTAAAAATATAAAATAAATAAATAAATTTCATACATTTTATAAAATAAAACAAAAAAAACCAAATTGTGTTGTTTGTTGGATGTTTAAAGGCCTTTATATTCTATATGTGCTCTTGTATAAAACTCTTATTTTATGTTTTGCCAATTTTATCTCCCATTGTGTATTTTCTCTTTGAAGTCTCTTGATAACAATCTTTGATGCAAAAATAGTTTCCAAAGTCAATGTAGCTGTGGGCACTTGGGTGGGTCTGTTAGTAGAGTGTTGCCACTTGATCCCGTGGTTGTAGGTCAAGCCCCATGTTAGGTGTAGATATTCTTTAAAAAAGAAATCTCTAAATAAATAAACAAATATAAAAAGTAAAAAAAAACTCTTGGTTTCATTGATATATTCAACTTTTTTTTGTATTCTATATTGTTTATTTCTGCTCTGATTTTTATTGTTTCTCTTCTTCTGCTGGGTTTGAGCTCCTTTTGCTGCTCCCTTTTAAGTTTTCTTAGGTGCTATCTTAGGTTTTGAGTTTGCACTTTTTCTAGTTTGTTTAAATAGGCCTGGATTGCAATGAACTTTCCTCTTAGGACTGCCTTTGCTGCATCCCAGAGAGTTTGGATTGTTGTATTTTTGTTTTCATTTGTATCCATGTATTTTTAATTTCTTCTCTAATTACCTGATTTACCCAATCATTCTTCAGTATGGTAGTTTTTAACCTCCACATTTTTGGAGGTTTTCCAGACTTTTTCCTGTGGTTAATTTCATGTTTCATAGCATTGTGATCTGAAAGTGTGCATGGTATGATCTCAATTCTTTTGTATTTATGGAAGACTGTTTTATAACCCAGTATGTGATCAATCTTGAATTATGTGCCATGTGCACTCGAGAAGAAAGTGAATTCCCTAGCTTCAGGATGCAGAATTCTAAATATACCTATTAATTCCATCTGTTCCAGTATGTCATTCCGGTCCATTGTTTCTTTAATGATTTTCTCTCTGGTTGACCTATCTATTGTTGTCAGTGGAGTATTAAAAATCCCCTTCATTTAGCACATTCTTATTGATAAGATTGTTTCTGTTTGTGATTAGTTGTTTTATGTATTTTGGTGCTCCTGAATTCGGTGCATAGATGTTTATAATTGTTAGCTCTTCCTGGTGGAGAGACCCTGTAATTATTATATAATGTCCTTCTTCATCTTTTGTTACTGCCTTTACTTTGACGACAAGTTTGTCATGTATAAGTATGGCTACTTCAGCTTTCTTTTGACCTCCAGTCGCATGAGACATATTTCTCAATCCCCTTACTTTCAATCTGAAGGTGTCTTCAGGTCTAAGGTGAGTCTCTTGTAGACAGCAAATAGATGGATTTTGGTTTTTTATCCATTCTGCTACTCTGTGTCCTTTCATTGGAGCATCCAGTCCATTTACATTCAGTGTTATTATTGAAAAATATGTGTTTAGATTCATCGTGTTCTCTGTAGAGTACATGTTTGTATTGATGTCTCTGGTGTCTTATATTCCTTGCTACATTTCCCTCATAGAGTCCCTCTTAGGATTTCTTGTAGGGCTGGTTTGGTGGTGATGAATTCACTTAATTTTTGTTTATTTCGGAAAACCTTTATCTCTCCTTCTATTTTGAATGACCAGATTGCTGGATAAAGGATTCTTGGTTGCATATTTTTCCTTTTCATCACTAGAAGATTTCCTACCATTCCTTTCTGGCCTGCCAAGTTTCAGTGGATAGGTCTGTAACCACTCTGATAGGTTTATCTTTGTATGTTAGGGCCCTTTTATTTCTAGCTTTTTTTAGAATTCTCTCTTTATCCTTATATTTTGCTAGTTTCATTATGATATGTCTTGCCCAATTTTGGTTCAGGTTACGTCTTAAGGGTGTTCTATATGCCTTTTGAATTTCAATGTCTCTCTCTTTCCTCAGATTGGAGAAATTTTCGCCTATAATCTGGTCAAGCACCCCTTCGGGATTTTTTCTCTTTCTTCCTCTTCAATAACTCCTATGATAAGGATATTGTTCCATTTGATTGTATCACTCAGGTCTCGGATTCATTGTTAGTGATCCTGGATCAATTTCTCTCTCTTTTTCTCAGCTTCCTCTTTTGCTATAACTGTGTCTTCTAATTCACCTATTCTCCTCTCTGCTTTAATGCGTGCATTGGCAGCCTACATTTTATTATTTACCTCATTTACGGCCTTTTTTTAAACTCATTACAGCTATTTTGAAGGCTCCTAGTCTTTGTGTCAATATCTTCTCTGACGGCTTCTATGCTTTTTTCAAGCCCAGATATTAATTTTATGAAAATCGTTCTAAATTCTTGTTCAGTTATGTTGCTTGTGTCTGTTTTGAGCCGTTCTGGTGTTGTGATTTCCTCCTGGCATTTCTTTAGAGTAGAGTTCTTTCGTTTCGTCATTTTGGCTAGCTTTCTGTCTCTTATCAGTTTTAAAATCTCTTTGTGCACTGTGTGTCTATTAGTATGGCTCTATTAAAGGAGGCTCTTTGAGTGTCCAGGGCCTGTCATTTCAGGAAATGTTCTTTTAATGGTGTCTCTCTGTTTCTCTTGTTGTTCTTTACAATTGCTTTCCCACTTTGGCTTGATGATCATTCAGATTCTTTTGTTCATATGATAGCTTCTATTTCCCAAGATGATCATGAAGCATTAGAAAGTGAAGAAAAGAACACATCTAGGGGGGCAGGCGGGGAAGACAGGAGCAACCAGAACCTGCAGAGGACTTCGTTGGAATTCAGCAGGTATTCAGGTATTCAGTAGAGGAACAAAGTCAATTCCAAACTGCTTCAGGGATAAAGTAGAAGATTTATATCTTGATGATGTTCTGATAGTTTATATTTGCTTTTGTTTCCCTTTCCTCAGTAGCCATATCAAGTAAGAAGTTGTGAGGAATGATGACAAAGAGCTTATTGCCTCATTCCTCCTCTAAGATTTTGATGATTTCCTCTCTCACCTTTAGGTCTTTAATTCATTTTAAATTTATTTTTGTATATGGTGTAGGAAAATTGTCTCGATTCATTCTTCTGCGTGTTGCTGTAGAGGCTTCCCAGAACCATTTGTTAAAGAGACTTTTTCAATTGGATATTCTTTCCTAGGTTTTCTATTCTGTTCCATTGATCTATTTATGGTAGCTTTATGGGTCTTTCTTTGTAAGTTAAGGACTTATTTTTTCTTGCTGCTTTTAGGATTTTTTTCTTTATTCCTATATTTTGCCAATTTAACTACAATATATCTTGATATTGCCTTGCTTTTGTTAATTTTGATGGGGGTTCTCTGTGCTTCTTTGATTTGGATATCTGTTTCCTTTTCCAGATTAGGGAATTTTTCAGCTATTATTTCCTCAAATATATTTTTGCACCATTTTATCTCTCTCCTTCTTCTGGGACCTCTATGATACAAGTGTTATTACAAATGATGGAGTCACTGAGTTCCCGAAGGCTACTCTCATGATTCATAATTCTTTCTCTCGTTTATTCAGTTTCATTATGTTCCATAATTTTATCTTCTATATCACTTATTTATTCCTCTGTTTCTTCTTTGTGGTCATTACATCCAGTATGTTTCAAATCTTTGCTATTGCATTTTTTATTTCTGCCTCATTGATTTTAACTATTTTATCTCTGTGGTAAGGGTGTCCTTTCTTTTCCCAAGCCCAGCGAGTATCCTTATGATTGTTGTATTAAATACTCCATCAGGCATATTACTTATATCTGTTTCTATTGTACCTCTGGCCATGAACTTTTCTTGTGCTTTCTTTTGAAAGCATTTTGTCTAGGTTTTTCTCTTCTTTTGTGTGCTCAAAAAACCTGTTATGTTTCCTTTTCCTGAGAGTAATGGCTTTATGAAAAAAAAGGTCATATACTGTCCCAGGCCTAGAATTTCAGGGATTGTCTCTCGTGTGTGTGGCATGTATTCTCCTGCTATGTTTGGCTGCTCTATTCTTCAGGCCAGTCGTCTACAGAGGTTCACCTTGCCTGCAGTGGGAAGTGATTGGACCCAGAGCAGTGTGTGGTGAGTTTACCTAGTTGTGCTCTATTCTGATTGTTAAAAGAGACCTGATTCTACTTCCACTAGTACTGAAGACTTACAGAATTGTATGGTTGGGAGATGCGGTGCATATTAAGGTTTGTGCTGCTGTTCTGGCTAAGAGACTTGCTGTGCTGCTCCATAGGCACACCTGCAAGAAAAAAGCAGTACTTAGCAGAATGCACAGGGCTAGAGTTGGTGTACGCAGGTCAGGCAGCGAGTATTTCTGTTGTTCTGTTTATTGAAGTTGACTTATGCTGGGGAGCATGGGAGAGAACTGTTACCAGGCAGTTCCTTTGTCCCTGAAGAGTAGAGTCCATCCTTGCTGCTCCCATGGTAACAATCCCTGAAGAGTGAATGATTTCCCCTTATTAATCCTAGGTGTTTCTTCAGATGGATATTTTCACACTCTATCTTCAAGTTGCTTGCCTCTCTGGAGTAACACTGTTCACTTTGAGTTCTATCCAGCCAAACTTGCTGAGTTTTAGTGTTTGTTGTTGTAGTTTCTTTTTTTTTTTCCTTTCTGTTTTTTTGTTTTGATTTTTTAAAAATTTTAATTGATTTAAGTCCAAGTTAGTTAACATATAGTGAAATAATGATTTTAGGAGTAGTATTTAGTGGTTCATTAATTACATATAACACTTAATGTTCATTCAAACAAGTGCCATCCTTAATGCCCATCACCTATTTAACACATAACTCCACACACATTCCTTCCAAAACCCTCTGTTCTCTGTATTTTTTAAAATATAATTTATTGTGAAATTGGTTACCATATAACACCCAGTGCTCATCCCAACTAGTGCCCTCTACAATGCACATCACCCACTTTCCCCTCTCCCACACGCCCAATCTACCCTCAGTTTTTTTCAGTTTTTAAGAGTCTCTTATGATTTGCCTTCCTTACTCTCTGTAATTTTCCCCCTTCTCCTTCCCCACGGTTTTCTGTTAGATTATCAATATCCACATATGAGTGAAAATATAAGGTATCTGTCTTTCTCTGACTGACTATGACCTCCAGTACAGTTCTGTCCAGGAGCTGCAAAGGGCCAAATATAATTCATTCTCATTGCCAAATAGTATTCTATTCTATATATAAACTACATATTCTTGATCCATTCTTTATCTAATGGACATTGAGGCTTTTTCCATGATTTGGTTATTGGTGAAAGTGCTGCCATAAATACTGCAGTACATGTGCCCTTATGCACCAGGAATCCTGTATCCCTTGGGTAAATTCCTAGCAATTTTATAGCTGATTCATAGGGGAGTTCTACTGTTATTTTTTTTTATTTTTTATGATAAAAATTTAATCAACTGAAAGAAAGAACTAGAATTTCCATGAGATTAATTTCTGAATGCAAATAAAATAGGTGATTCTCTTGCAAAAAAAGTGGCCCCAAAATACTTTACAATGTATTTCCTTTCCCCCCCCAAGCTTACTTTATTTTAATAGTTTATTTTCAAATTGGTTTCCATATAACACCCAGTGCTCTTCCCCACAAGTGCCCTCCTCCATTTTGAGGAAACTCCATGCTGTTTTCCAGAGAGATTGCACCAGTTTGTATTCCCACCAACAGTGTAGGAGGGTGCCCATTTCTCCACATCTTCGCTAGCATCTATAGTCTCCTGATTTGTTCATTTTAACCTCTCTGACCAGCGTGAGGTTGTTTCTCAGTGTGGTTTTGATTTGTATTTCCCAGATGATGAGTGATGTTGAGCATTGTTCCATGTGTCTCTTGGCCATCTAGATATCTTCTTTGAAAACTGTGTATTTATGTTTTCTGCCCATTTCTTCACTAGATTATTTATTTTTCAGGTGTAGAGTTTGGTGTGTTCCTTATAGATTTTGGATACTAGCCCTTTATCTGATATGTCATTTGGAATTATCTTTACCCAGTCAGTCCTTGCTTATTAGTTTTGTTGATTGTTTCTTTTGCAGTGCAGAAGGTTTTTATCATGATGAAGTCCCAATAGTTCATTTTCTTTTAATTCCCTTGCCTTTGGAGATGTGTCGAGTTAGAAGTTGCTGAAGTTGAGGTCAAAGAGGTTGTTTCCTGCCTTGTCCTCTAGGGTTTTGCTGGTTTCCTGTCTCACATGCAGTTCCTTCATTTATTTTGAGTTTATTTGTGTGTATTTTGTAGGAAAGTGGTCTAGTTTCATCCTTCTGCATGCTGTTGTCCAGTTCTCCCAGCACCATTGGTTAAAGAAGCTGTCTTTTTTTCATTGCATACTCTTTCCTGCTTTGTCAAATATTAGTGGGTCATACACTTGCGGGTCTAATTCTGGGTTCTCTATTTTATTTCATTGGTCTATGCATCTGTTTTTGTGCCAATACCATACTGTCTTGAAGATTACAGCTTTGTAGTAGAGGTTAAAGTCTGGGATGGTGATGCCTCTTGTTTTGGTTTCTTCTTCAATATTACGTTGGCTGTTTAGGGTCTCTTGTAATTCCATACAAATTTTAGGATTGTTTGTTCTAGCTTTGCGAAGAATCCTGGTGTAATTTTGACTGTGATTGCACTGAATGTGTAGATTGCTTTGTGTAATAGTGACATTTTCACAATATTTATTCTTCCAATCCATGAGCATTGAATATTTTTCCAGTTCTTTGTGTCTTCTTCAATTTCCTTCATAAGTTTTCTATAGTTTTCTTCATATAGGTCTTTTTACATCTTTGGTTAGGTTTATTCCTAGGTATTTTATGGTTCTTGGTGCAATTGTGAAGGATCAGTTTCCTTATTTCTCTTTCTATTGCTTCATTAGTGGTGTATAACAATACAACGGATTTCTCTACATTGATTTTATACCCTACGACTTTGCTGAATTTATGGATCAGTTCTAGCAGGCTTCTGGTGGAGTCTGTCAGGTTTTCAGTTAGAAGATTGTGTCACCTTCGAAAAGTAAAAGTTTGACAATCTGATGCCTTGTATTTCATTCTGTTGTCTTAGTGCTGATGTTAAGACTTCCAACACTAAGTTAAACAACAGTGTTGAGAGTGGACATCCCTGTCGTGTTCCAAATCTCAGGGGGAAAGCTCTCAGTGTTTCTTCATTGAGAATGATTATAGCTGTGATCTTTTCATAAATTGTTCTTATGATGTTTATGTAAGTTCCTTCTATCCTGACATTTTTGAGGATTTTTTTAAGGATTTTGATTTTTTATAAGAAAAGATACTTTATTTTGTCAAATGCTTTTCTGCGTCTATAGACAGGATCATATGATTATTCTCATTTCTTTTGTTAATGTGAAGTATCACGTTGATTGATTTGCAAATAGTGAACCAGCACTTCAACCCAGGAATCAATCTCCCTTGATCATGTCGAATAATTCTTTTTATATGTTGTTGAATTTGATTTGCTAGTGTCTTTTTGAGGATTTTGCATCTACATTCACCAGGGATATTGACCTGTAATTTCATTTTAAGTAGAGTCTCTGGTTTTGGAGTCAATGTAACACTGGTTTCACAGAGTGAGTTTGGAAGTTTTCCTTCCATTTCTATTTTTTGGAACTGCTTGAGAAGCAAAGGTAGTAACTCTGTTTTAAATGTCTCGTAGAATTCCCCAGGGGAGGCATCTGGTCCAAGACTTACTTGTTGGAAGATTTTTGAAAACAGATTCAGTTTCTTTATTAGTTATGGGTCTGCTCAGATTTTCAAATTTTTTGCCATTTGAGATTTGGTAGTGTGTAGGTGTTTAAGAATTTGTTCGTTTCTTCTAGGTTGTCCAATTTATTGGCACATATAATTTGATATTATTCTTTGATAATTGCATGAATCGGTAAGGGATTTGTTGTAGCAAATCCATTTTAATTCCCGATTTTATGTATCTTGGTTTCTCTCTCTCTTTTTTTTTTTTGAGAAGCCTGTGTAGAAGTTTATCAATTTTCTTTTTCAAAAAAAAAAACAGCTCTTGGTTTCATTGATGTATTAGACTGCTATTTTTTGATTTTTGATTCTATATTGTTTATTTCTGCCCTGATCTTTGTTAATTCTTTTAGTCTGCTGAGTTTGGCATGTCTTTTCTGTTCTGCTTCTAGTTCCTTTAGGTGTGCTGTTAAATTTTGTATTTGGGATTTTTCTACTTTCTTGAGATACACCTGAATTGCAATGTATTTTCCTCTTAGGACTTCCTTTGCTGCATCCCAAAGGGTTTGGATTGTAGTATTTTCATTTTCATTTGTTTCCATATATTGTTTAATTACTTCTCTATCTGCCTGGTTCACCCATTTGTTCTTTAACCTCCATGCTTTTGGATATTTTCCAGACTTTTTCCTGTGGTCAATTGCAAGTTTCAGAGCATTGTGATCTGAAAATGTGCACGGTATGACCTCAGTTCTTTTATATTTATTGAGGGATGCTTTGTGACCCAGTATGTGATCTATCTTGGAAATGTACCATGTGCACTCAAGAAGAAAGTGAATTCCACTGCTTAGGATGTAGGGTTATAAATATTTGTCTCAAGTCCATCTGATCTGATGTATCATTCAGGGCCATAGTTTCCTTACTGATTCTCTGTCTGGTTCATCTATCCATTGCTGTCAGTAGAGTATTAAAGTACTCTGAAATTAGTGCATTCTTATCAATAAGATTGTTTCTGTTTGTGATTGTTTCATATATATATGAATTCAGTGCATAGACATTTATAATTGTTAGCCCTTCCTGATGGATCAACCCTGTAATTATTAATAATTTCCTTCTTTATCTCTTGTTACCACCTTACTTTAAAATTTTTTATTAGTGTTTTCTATTTATTTTTGAGAGACAGAGAGAGATAGTGTGAGCAGGGGAGGGTCAGAGAGAGAGGGAGATACAGAATCTGAAGCAGGATCCAGGCTCTGAGCTAACTGTCAGCAGGAGTCTGACATGGGGCTCGAACCCATGAACCATGAGATCATGACCTGAGCCGAAGCCGGACACTTAACCAACTGATCCACCCAGGTGCCCCATTAAAACCTCACTTTAAAGTCTAATTTGTGTGATGTAAGTATGGCTACTCCAGCTCTCCTTTCAGTTCCAGTAGCATTATAAAAAGTTCTCCATCCCCTCATTTTCAATCTGAAGGTTTCCTCAAGCCTAAAATGAGTCTCTTTAGACAGCAAATAGATGAGTCTTATTTTTATCCATTCTGATATAGTATGTATTTTGATTGGAGCATTTAGTCCATTTACAGTCAGTGTTATTATTGAAAACTATGTGTTTAGAATCATTGTGTTCTGTGGATTCATGCTGGTAATGGTGTCTCTGGTACTTTGTGTTCCTTGAAACATTTACTTCATAGTCATTCTTAGGATCTCTTGTGGGCCTGGTTTACTGGTGATGAATTCCTTCAATTTTTGTTTGTTTGGGAAAACCCTTATCTCTCCTTCTATTTTGAATGACAGACTTGCTGGATAAAGGATTATTGGCTGCATATTTTTCCTATTCAAAATATTGAAGATTTCCTGCCATTGCTTTCTGGCCTGCCAAGTTTCTGTAGATAAGTCTGCTACTACCCTGATGTGACTACCTTTGTATATTATGGCCATTTTATCCTTAGTTGCTTTCAGAATTCTCTTTATTCTTGTATCTTTCTGGGTTCCCTATAATATATCATGCTGAAGATCAATTCAGGTTACATCTGAGGACAGTTCTCTTTGTCTCTTGGATTTCAGTGTCTGTTTCACTCTCCAGGTTGGGGTAGTTTTCAGCTATGATTTGTTCAAGTACCCCTTCATCCCCTTTCTCTCTCTTCTTCTTCTTCTGTAAATCCTATTATAGGGTTATTGTCCTTGTAGTGTGCTCATGGGCGCACAGAAGCAAGGATGCGAGGGTAAGGGAATGAGGAAAAGAAGAGAGAATCAAAGGATGGGAACGGGAGGGACAACAGGAGCGGTGCCCATATTGCCACTTTATTTCTCACATGCAAGCAGTTTTATAGAAACAGCCACAACTAAGAGAAGGGTTTTCTCTAGACAAAACTTTTTCTGTTCCCACAGTTATTGTTACAACATTTTCCTGGGAACTTCACACCCTCTTCTTATTGTTATTATAAGAGTGCCAAAGCATGAAGGACATTTGTACAATAACATCTCAACTCAAGAAGCTTGAAGGACATTGGTGCAATAACATCTTAACTCAAGTGAATTAACCTCTGAGGGACTGGATCAGCCACAAGGGTTGTAAGGCCACGAGAGCTTTGCTCGATCACACTCTCCTTACTGGCTCCTCGCTGCTGTAGCAGTTTAACCTCTAAGGAAATGGGCCAGCCGCAAGGGTTGTAAGGGCATGAGAGCTTTGCTCGATCACACTCACCTTACTGGCTCCTTGCTGCTACTTCCCACATGTCCTGTTTGATTGGATCACTCAGTTCTCAAATTCTCCTTTTGTGCTCCTAGATCAATCCTTCTTTTTTTTTTTTTTTAGCTTCCTCTTTTTCCATAATTTTATCTTCTAAGTTACCCCTTCTCTTTTCTGCCTCTTCAATCCATGCTGTGGCCACCTCCATTTTATTATGTAGTTAATTATAGCATTTTTAAATTTATCATTACTATTTTTAGATCCTTGATCTCTGCAGCAATGGAGTCTCTGTGGTCTTTATGCCTTTTTCAAGCCCAGCGATTAATTTTATGACTCTTATACTCAATTCTTTTTCAGTTATGCTACTTATTTCTGTTTTGATCAATTCTATAACTGTCACATTTTCCTGGAATTTTTGTTGAGGAAAATTCTTCCATTTCGTCATTTTGGCTAGTTTGTGTGTGTGTGTGTGTGTGTGTGTGTGTGTATGTATGTGTGTGTGTCTTGTACATTTTACAAGCTTGTTATGTGCTCTTCACCTTTGAGTACTGCTATATTAAAGGTTGCTAATACACTGTCTGGGTCCTGGCCATCCAGGAGGTTGTTTTTTTGGAGAGCGTTACTTGTTCTCTGTTTTTGTGACTCTGGTATTTTATTTCCCTACTCATAGAGATGTTTTGGATCCTTCACCAAGTGTGCTTTGGTTTGTTCCTTGAAGTAACCCCCGAAAGGAAAACTGACAGACAAACAGGAAATGAAAACATGCAAATGCAAGAATAATACAAGCAATCTATCAGACAAAAACAAGACAAAACAGAAAACAAAAGACATTCTAAAAGCATAAAACCATAAACACCAGCTACGAATAAAGAGCAGCGTGGAGGCGGTTCTGATCGAAGAACATGTACAAAGAGAGAAATACCCGGGCCAGGGAGAATGAGGAAATGAACATTGACCGGTCTCAGAGACAAAAATGCTTAATCCAGAGAGAAAGAAAAGAGAATAAGAAAGGAAGCAAGGAAAAATAAATGAAGATAATGTTACCCAGAGAAACTATATGGTCTGATTATTCCAGAGAGAGAGAAAGGAAAGGTAAGTAGGAGGTTTAGAGAATGCATCAAGAGAATGGATTAAATATATCTGTTTAAGCAAACCAATAGCCACAGTAATCAGCCTAAAGGATGTAAGAGATAAAAAGGAGAAAAGGGAGAATATATATAAATAATAAGAATTGATCTAGAGTTAATCCAGGCAATGTTACAGTGTTTTTCATGTTGAGAGGGACGTCTGTTCTGCAGCATCTATCCAGCTCTAGTAGATAAGCGGCTTCCCGGCCCAGAGGGTTGTGGTTTGCTGTAGATGGGTCCTACCCGCCACTGTGAGTCTTGGACGACCCCTGAAGTCCCACCTTGGTAGTTGTGGGAAGAAAAATGGTGGCTCCCCCATTCCCTTATTCACACACCAGATGTCCCAAATCACTCTTTTGAATCCATTCTCATGGTGCCTTGGGCTTCGACTCTGATGGCTGTCTGGCTGAGCCGTCTCCTATATTCCATGCTTCACTGAGTTTCAATCTCCCATTCCGCACATGTTAATGATGCCACTCAAAATGTAATCCCTTGAGTGCAGCACTTCAGGGCAGGGGGGCGGTTACTCCTGTTGGCTACTGCACCCTTGAGGTACCACTGAACCCAGAGGAGAATCGCCTCGTCCCCACGCATGGGAACAGGGCAGCTGGCCCCAGTCTGAAAAAAGCACTGCAGTTAGAGATGGGATCTCTCTCTGAAAGCCCTGCAGTTAGAGGTGGGATGATAGGATCCCTTTCTGTCCCCATTCAAATTTTTTTTCCTGTCCAGATACCGTCCGACATTTCCCCAGCTGCTCTTTCTCTTCCCTTTGTCTCTCTATTGAAGGGGATCACTCTCCTCTGCGCCTCTGTGGCCTGGCCAGTTTTATCTTCCCCAGTTCACCATCACGCATCTATGAGGCCATCCAGTTTTCCCGTTTTCTTGTTTTCTTCCTAGTAGACTCTGTCTCCTTTCCTCCCAGACTCTTAGGGGTTCCAGAGTCCTTTGGCTTCAGCCTTTCTTATTTTGAGAGATGCAGGAAGTACAGATCCCCCTACTTCTCTGCCATGTTGCACCCCCTCACAAATCACATTTTTAAAAATTTTAAGGTAATCAGCACAGATTTATAATTTTTGCCTTATGCAGTTTTATTTTTAATGAGGAGTATAAAAGATTAATAAACAAAAAACTAGTTTGTACTCATTTTTTTAAACTTTGTATGTTTTCTTATTAGAGCTCATTATATTTTTGTGTGGATTAAGTTGCAGTCTTGTATCTTTTTATTTCATCCAGAAGGACTGTTTATTACTTATTGCAAGGGCAATTATTTTTTTTAATTTTTGTCTTTATTATTTTTTTTGAGAGGCAGAGACAGAGAATGATAAGTGGAAGGGCAGAAACAGAGGGAGACATAGAATCCAAAGCAGGCTCCAGGCTCTGAGCTCTCAGCACAGAGCTCGACGTGGGCCTTGAACCCAGCAACTGTGAGATCATGACCTGAGCTGAAGTCAGATTAGTTGGCTTAACCAACTGAGCCACCCAGGTGCCCCTGTAAGGGCAATTCTTGTAGTGAGAAATTCTGTTTTTATTTTTTCCAGAAGAATCTTAATGTATTCTTTATTTTTGAAGAATAGTTTTGCTGAATATGATATTCTTGGTTGACAGATTTCATTTTTAGTATTTTGAATGTTTCATTCATCTGTCTTTTGTCATACTTTGTTTCTTTTTTTTTAAATATTTATTTATTTCTGAGGGAGAGAGAGAGAGACAAAGACAGAGAGAGAGACAGAGAGAGAGAACATGAGTTGGGGAGTGAGAAAGTCAGGGAGACACAGAATCTGAAGCAGGCTCCATGCTCTGAACTGTCATCAGAGCCTGATACATGGCTCAGACTCACAAACTGTGAGATCATGACCTGAGCAAAAGTCAGATGCCCAATTGACTGAGCCACCAAGGCACCCCTGCCATACTTTATTTCTTATATGAAACCAGATGCCAATAATAAGGTCCATCATATTTGAGGAGTCACTGCTCTCTTGCTGTTTTTTAGATTCTCTGTTTTTGTTTTTTAACAGCTAACTTATGATATGTGTCAGTGTGGATATATTATTTTATATTACTTGGAGTTTGTTGAGATTATAGGATAGATAGATAAATGTGTTCATCAAATTTGTAAAGCTTTTGGTAATTATTACTTCAAATATTCTTTTTACGCCTTTTTCTCTCCTCTCCTTCAGGTACTCCCATTATGCATATGTCAGTACACTTGATAGTACCTCAAAAATCTCATAGGCTTTATTTTTCTTCCTTCTTTTTCCTTTTCTGTTCCTCCATTAAAAACTCTTGATTGACCTATCTTCAAGTTCACTGATTTATTCTTCTATTTGCCCAAATCTGCTGTCAAGACCATCTAGTAAAATGTCATTTGTTACTGAACTATTCTATGCAATTTTATTCTTTCTTATAATTTCCATCTCCTTATTGATATTCTTTATTTTATAAAATATCATTTTTATACTATACTATAAATTTTTAAGACACAATTTCCTTTAGTTCCTTGAACATTTTTATAATAGGTGATTTAATGTCTTTGTCTAGTAATTCTAGTGTATGGTCTTCTGTTTAGATGTTTCATCCATACTAATTAGCTTATGAACCGTTTATTTGGCCAAACGTTTAGTGTATATTTCCTGTTTTTAAATGTATTTATTGTAATTCTTGTTCCTTAACATACAGCATTATATTAGGGTCAAATGCACAATATGATAATTCAAGAGTTCCATATATCACCCTGTGCTCATCATGACAGATGCACTCCTTAATCCCCTTCACATATTAACCCATCCCCCACCGCCATCCCCACTTCTCCCCTTTGGTAACCATCAGAATGTTCTCTTAAACTAAGAGCCTGTTCCTGATCTCTCTCTCTCTCTCTCTCTCTCTCGCTCTCTCTCTCTCTTTAAGATTCTCTTTATTTTTAAAGTAAACTTTACACCCAACATGGGGCACAGTCTTACAACCCTATGATCAAGAGTCACATGCTCTAAAACCGAGTGATCCAAGTGCCCCCTTCTCTCCTTTTTCCATTGCCTGTTTTATCTCATAAATTACACATATGCATGAATTCATATGGTATTTGTCTTTCTCTGGCTGACTTAGAATAATACTCTAGTTAAATCCATGTAATTGCAAATGGCGCTATCTCATTCTTTTTTATGATTGAGTGATATTCCATTGCATGTGCATATATACCAATTCTTCTTTATCCGTTCATCAATTGATGGGCACTTGGAATGTTTTCATATCTTTGCTATTATAAATAATGCTGCTATGGGGGTGCCTGCACCCATTTGAATTAGTGGTCTTGTTTTCTTTACATAAATAGCCAGTAGCACAATTACTACATGGTAAGGTAGTTCTATTTTTAAATTTTGAGGAAACAGCATTCTTACCAATTCTTACCTTTCTCCATATCCTCCTTAACACTTGTTGCTTCTTCTGTTCTGTCATTCTGACAGGTGTGAGGTGGTATCTCATTGTTTTGATTTGTATTTTCTTGATGATAACTGATGTTGAGCATTGTTTCATGTGTGTGCCCACCATTTGTATATCGTCTTTGGAAAAATATCTATTCATGTCTTTAGCACATTTTTCAGTTAGATCATTAGGTTATTTGGGTGATGAGTTTGATAAGTTCTTTATATATTTTGGATACTAACTCTTTACCGAACATGTCATTTGCAAATATCTTCTCCAATTCCATAGGCTGCCTTTTAATTTTGTTGACTATTTCCTTTGCTGTACAGAAGTTTTTTTAAATTTTGATGTAATTCCAAAGTTTATTTTTTAATTTGGTTCCCTTGCTTCAGGAGACATATCTAGAAAGCAGTTGCTATGGCTAATGTCAAACAACTTACTGCTTGTGTTCTTTTGTTGGACTTTCATAGTTTCAGGATTCACACTAGGGTCTTTAATTCCTTTTGAATTAATATTTATGAATAGTGTAAGAAAGTGGTCCAGTTTCATTCTTCTGTATGTCACCACCCAGTTTTCCCAACACCATTTGTTGAAGTGTCTATCTTTTCAATTGGATATTCTTTCTTGCTTTGCTGAAGACTTAAGCATATACTTGTGGGTCCATTTCTCGGTTTTCTATTTGGTTCCATTGATCTAATAGTCTGTTTTTGTGCCAATACCATACTATCTTGATGATTACAGCTTTTGTTTCTGTTTTTACTTTTATTTGCATGTATTTTATGCAGAATTTACTACTGGGTTGTAAGTTTTTGTTTCATCAGTTTCTTCTGGGATATCTTTTTCTTCTGTGCAACTTCCTCTTCTGGTTTAGGAACAATCTGCTCTTTTTCAGTGAGGATCATCTCAATGTGGCAGGGAGAGCTCATGTATGGGTTAATCCGACCATGAGCCCTGTAAGTTCTACACCACATCTTGGGGGCTTTGTTCACCTGGATGTGCTGAATGACCAGAGAATCTACATCTAAACCCTTAAGTTCAGCATCACTCTCTGCACTTTTAAGCATGTGCAGTAAAAATTCAGCACTCTTTTTGGACCACCGACCCTGTGTCCAGCCCCACTGTTTGGCCTGGGCACACCTACCAACTCCACCATTGTAGCATCGAAACAGCACACATTGCTTCTGTAAAGTGACATCGTTAAGATACTTGATGGCTTTTCGGATATGCATACCCTTGACAGCCTGGGCATTTTCATGGGTGTTCTTAAAGTGAACACGAAGATTTGAACCTCTCGATTTGCATGATTTTGTGGGGTTTTCCCGGTCAAGTGAATAGCGAGCCATTTTCAGAGATCACCTCAGGCCGCTTACGGGAAGAGTGATGCAGCTTTGTAATATAGCTTGAAATCAGGAATTGTAATGCCTCCAGATTTCCCCACCCCCCCCAGGATTGCTTTGCCTATTTAAGGTCTTTTGTGGTTCCATACAAATTTTAGGATTGTTTGTTTTAGCTTTGCGAAAAATACTGTATTGTGGTAGGGATTGCATTAAATGTTTAGATTGCTTTGGGCAGGATACACACTTAATATTTGTTCTCCAATTCATGAGTATGGAATGTCTTTATATTTCTTTTTTTCTTTTTTTTTTTTTTTTTGCATGCAAAAGCAAAGGGCTTTATTACGAATTTAGGCCCTGTCAGCCTAAACTCGGGCTCACAGACTTCAACAACACACTGGATCCATGTGGAGTGAGCCCCGAACAAAGGCAGGGTAGGGCTTTTATGAGTTTGGGAAGGGGGAGTTACAGGAAATTGTGACATAGGTACAGTGATCCAATCATTGTTATACAATATTATTGACAGCAGGTTTAACCATTCACATTGCCTAGAGTATTTGTTACTTTTGGTGGGACCCAATCACAACATTTAGAGTATTTACCAATCACAGAGTGGACCAAGGACCCTCATGTAGGGCATCACTAGTCTTAGCCTCCATCTTTAGGCCTGCCCTTAGAATGTTACAAGGGTGGTCCTTTTTGCCTTGGGCAATGTGTGCCCTTCTATTGTTTCATGGAGTCAGTTTCAGACCTGCATCCTTACATTCCCCCCTCTATCTTGTAACTGACCCAATCCTGGGTCAGCTATGTTACCATTGTTCTGGTTTAAGGGTACATGCTCTTAAGACCATTAACAGAATAGTATTTACATACTCTTTGACAAATGTTATGAACTACAGCTAGACTATCCTGTAGAAGTAACATTGTTCCCCTAAAGCCTAGCATAGTCCTCTTTGGTGTAAGGGGAATTTTTTACCCTATAAAGGGCAAAGGGAAGGAGAGTTTAGCCAATTTCCGCCAGTCTCTATGGTTAATTTGGTAAGGGTCTTTTAGGGCTTCTAATATCTTGTGCTGCCTGGTTTACAAAAGTAAGAATGACAGCCAATTTGTTTCCTCATTTTTCAGGATCCTTGGACGTATAAGTGCAATACGCCATTATAATTCTTTCTACATTACTAACTTTAGCCAATTTGGTGGGCCATCTAGCGGCCACTTGAGGACCCCCCATTAGAGTTTTGCGGTAGAGGCATAGGCTCCTCTTACCTTCTGCCGTGTTGAAATCCCATGCCCAGATCAGAGGCAATTAATAACAGAACATTTTATCAGGAACTTTTGCTGTTTCCCCAGCTTTCTGGGGCAACATTTGCCAGTCCGATGGCAAAGAGGCAAGACAGTTTATTTTACTGGACTGATGATTCCTTAGGCTTCTGCCAGCTAGACCAGCCAGCTTCCGGGGTGTGGCTGGAGCAGGGCTGGAGATCCCTGGAGTCAGAGTCTTTTTGAGGATCAGTTCAAGCTGATCGACTGGATCTGGATCACCTCACCAGGTTAAGGGTTCTTCTGAGTCAGTTCACTTGACTCCAGAGAGATACCTAAAACTTTAATAGGGGCTGACCCCCATCTTTAAATATTATCCTCACAGACTAACAAGCCTGAGATCTAACAACAAATATTCAAAGACACTCAGAACTAGAATAACATTTACAGTAGTGCATTGCTGAAACATAGTTTTTGTCTCTAAAAAAAAACCCTCCATTATCAGAGATAGCCAAATCGAGACTAATGCATTGGTGGAAGGAGTCCAGTCTTAACAACCCTGGCCTAATTATTTATATAAGCTCAGCAAGAATAAAGATTGTTCATGAGGACTTTAAAAGGCTTGCTTTGGTGGGTTCTTTTATAAGGAATCTCCAGGTTGAACTTTTAGTAGCCGCTCTGGGCCAGAAGCCTAGTCAAGCCAGCACTTTCCATCAGGCCTGCAATACCTGTTAAATTGGGCAAACTCCTCTTCCAGAGGCTCCCAACATATGCTGAAGTTCCTGCCTCCGCCATGAAGTGACCTTCTTTACTCACCTGGGGAAGCTGCTTGGAACTCTGTGAGCAAGGTATCCAGCCAACATTTCCACAAGGCTTTATGGCTCTATGTTTCATAAAGTCAACCTTAGTTCCTCAAAGCTGTCAGGTCATCTCTGAGCCTATGCAAGACTCTCAAACAGGACATTCCAGTCAAAGTCTTGGTAAAATAACCAGTATTTCCAATGGTGTCCTACTATAAAATGAACAGATTCTTATTGAACTTATGCAAACAATTGTAATGGCCATGAAAGAAATAATACTCACTGAGTTTTCAAATTTCAGATGGTTTTAGTAGAGAGAAAAGTTGAATGCTCTAGACAAACACTTTATAACATCTTAATCTGGATAAGCAAACATTAAAGGAACAACAATATTTCCAACAAGAGTCACAAAACTATAATTTCTCATGTTTCTAATTTTTGTTCAGCTTCAATGCAGTGTTTAGCTCTAGAAGTTTCTACCCATTTTAGTACTAACCTAAAAGGTGTCAAATACTGCATTTGTTCCAAAACTCCTCTTTACAACTTCCCTTAAAGAAGAAACACGTTCTGTGACAGAATCTAAAGATCTGAGGAGTTTATTATGATGCACTTTGACAAAGACATTTAGTGACACTTAACATTTTGATTACTAAAGGTGTTAAGTAATGATCTTATACCCAGACATTAAAACTTTAGGGACTGCACATATATTTGAGCAGATGTAGTATTTACCCATACAATATAACCTATACAACAGTGCTTTTTAAGTAACTTGGCATCCTAAATGAAAGGGCCCAATTGGTCAAAAGATTTCTCTACCATTTGAATACTGGGAAATTTGTTAAAACCTTAGGAAATTACAAAGCACATCCTAAATAGGATTACAAATTGTTACATATTTGAAAACTCTATTTACTCAAAAGGGCAATAAAAGATCTTATTTGCCTTTGGGATCCTTCAGCAAAACCTAACCTTTTTTAACCTCAGAGAAGTTTTAACTAAGCAATCAAAGACCTGATAAAGATAGGACCTAAAGCTTTTGTCTTCTTAACAAAAGAGAAACCCTTTATTTACATAGTCTTAACAAGAGCAGTCCAAAGGTCCAGAAAAATTTGTCTTTTGAAAGAGAAAAAGCAGAATTTTAACCTTATACCAATATACCTTTAATATTCCATTTATCTCAACCTCACACATAAATTTTTTTTAATGATTTCCCTACAGGAGTTTTTGGCAACTTTCCTTTGCCTTTAAACTTTTTCCCCAAAGCCATTTCTCTACAAACAACCAGTCTCATCTAAGACAAAATTACTTTCTCTTACCCTCAACAAAAATGTACTTTTATTTCTTATATTTTTGTTACATATCCCCAATTTCCTGTATATAGGGTCGCTTTTCTTATTTTTCCCATCAGTCTGAACCTTTAGTCTCTAATTGAGGACTTAGTAACCAACTGAAAGATGTTTATACCAGAACTTTTCTTAGATGGTAATTTTATGAACCAATTAAATACAAAGCAGCTTTTTAACAGTTTTAAATATCCCCAGTTGTTTTGTCACAAGTCAAAAAGCACAAGCATCTACAGACCTCATCCTATACCAATATATCAATCACTAGTTGTGGCTTGTAGTTTTTATCTAATTAGACAGCCAATGAATTTAATCTCAATTTATCAAAGCAAAACCTTAACAATTACGCATGAAAACTGAGACAGACCAAATTAACTATTACTTAACAGGAACTTATTTGAACCGCATCAAACCCAGGTACAAGCAAGCCAACAGACTTAGATTAATTCAAACACTGAATGAGCCATGTGAGACACTTTGTTCCCTAGTTAATTTTGACCTGGAAATTTGATGCATGGATCTGCTGCTTTGGTAAAGTCTGTGAGCCCGAGCTTAGGCTCTGCCAGCCTAACCCTGTAATAAAACCGCCCTTTGCTTTTGCATGTATGATTCGGTCTCCCAGGTAATCTCTGGTTTTGGGGGGCTATATTAAAATCTGGGCATAACATATGGGGGCTCTCCCAGGATATCTCCCCCTCAGAGCTCCTGGGACCCCGACACGTTGGGCCTAATCGCCGGCTGGTGAGTGCACTCATTTCTTGTCCGTCTGTGTCTAAGTCTTTCTTGTTTGTCCAGTTGTTCTTTGTGTGTGTGGGCCCTTGTGCATGGGGCCTAGGCAGGAGGTGGCCGAAACGACCTCGATGGGGTCCCAAAGGAGCTAGGCGGACGCGCCGTGGAAGCTCGGGACCGTGGGTGCCAAGAGACGTCTCAGACCCACTCTGAATTGGGTGAGTGGGGTTTAGGACCCCACCGGGAGGCCGGAGAGCCGGCTCACCCGTCTGGAATTAGGTGAATGGGATCATGTATCCCACCGGGATGCCAGAGAGCCTGTTCGCCTGCAAGGGGTTTTGTTGGTGGCAGCAGCGAGACCCCATTAGGTTGGGTGAGTGGGATCTAGGATCCCACCAGGAGGCCAGAGAGCTGGTTCGCCTGCAGGGGGTTTTGCTGGTGGCAGCAACGAGACTCCATTAGGTCTCTGTGTGTTTGTCTAAGTCCGCCTGGGAGGGAGGCAAAGTGTGAGTCATCACTGGGACGAAGGCGAAGTGTAATTATCTGTTTGCTGTGCGTCTAAGTGTAATTTTGATTGTGACTCTGACTGACGAGAACATGGGGTTGGGACTGTGCAGAAAAGGAGACCTTACTGGTCTGAGATAAAATCATAAGGGACACTGACTCTCTGTGTTCTTCTGCCTTGTAGAAGTGAGGGCTTCTCCCTCATTCAATTCCCAGGTTAACAGCTAAAAGTTTAAAACTGAAAACTCTCCTTCTCTTGCTCTCCCTTCCCCATTCTTTCTTCTGTAGTACCTGGGTGGGGAGAGGCCAATCTGCATAAATTGCCTGAGGCAACAGGTTCTCCCTCCACCCTAGGTGAGAAGAAACAAAGGACTGCAGAAGTCAGACTTTTTGCGTTTTTATATTTCTTTATGTCCTATTCAATTTCTTTCATCAGCGTTTTTAATTTTCAGAGTACAGAATCTTCTCTTTGGTTAGATTTACTCCTATGTTAACTTATGGGGCTTGGCATAATTATAAATGAAACTGATTCCTTGATTTCTCTTTCTGTTGCTTCATTATTGATGTATAGAAATGCAACAGATTAGTGTACAGTGATTTTGTATCTTGAGACTTTAATGAATTTGTGTATCAGTTTTACCAGTTTTTTTTTTTTTTTTTTTTTTGGTGGACTCCTTTGGGTTTCCTATATAAAGTATCATGTCATGTGGGAAGCTGCATAGATTTAGCTTATCGGCAGGAAGTGTCGCTCTCTGTAGGGAGCAACCAGAAAAACAAGATTAACCGTCTACAGGCCAGGGATATGTATTTCCCGACTCCGGGATTGGAGACGGGCAGACGGAAGAAGCCAAATTGAACAAAAGATCAACCGCATTTAGGCTTATGCAGTGTTAATCATACCCCCGCCCAGCATCGCAGACGCAAGTCTGGGCGCTCCTTTTGATGCTGTGTTTGAAGTTTCAGTTTCAGTTTCCCCTTTTTCTAATAATCATTTGACCCTGTTTCCTAGCAACCAACCCAGGTCAAGTTTCCCACCCCAAACCCTATAAAGGTGTGGATATTTTCTCAATAAACCAGGCTTGATAAGAAACGCTTGTCTTGCCTCACGCTCTGTGTCTCCTTCCTGCCCTATTCTCTCTCCCTCCCTCAGGAACTTACGACCCGATTTACCGCCCCGCTGGCCAGGGTGGGGACACGACAAGTGGCGCCCAACGTTGGGTTGAGTGAGAGGGATGACAATGTCATCAGCAAATAATGAAAGTTTTACATCTTCTTTACCTTTGAGGATGCTTTTCATTTCTTTTTGTTGTATGATTGCTGTGGTTAGGACTTCCAATACTATGTTGAATACCATGATGAGACTGTAAGTCTCTGTCCTGTTACTTACCACAGAGGAAGAGCTCTCAGTTTTTACCCATTTAGCATATTAACTGTGGAATTTTCATATGTGGCTTTTATTGCGTTGAGGTATATTCTTTGTAAACTTATTTTATTGACTATTTTTGTATGACTGGAGGTTCTACTTTGTCAAATGTTTTTTCTGCATCTATTGAAATGATCAAATTGTTCCTATCCTTTCTTTTATTAATGTGTCATATCAAATTGATTGATTCAGAAATATTGAAACACCCTAGCAACCCATCAATACATTTCCCTTAATAGTGGTGAATGATTTAAAAAATATGTTGTTGGATTCAGTTTGCCAGAATTTTTTGATGATTTATGCATCTATGTTCATAAGAGATATTGGGTTGTTATTCTTTTCACTTGTGTCTTTATCTGGTTTTAGCATGAGGATAATGTTGGCTGCATAGAATGCATTTGGAAGGTTTATTTTTTCTATTTTTTGGAATAGTTTGAGAAGAATAAATATTAATTCTCCAAAGGTTTCTAGAATTCACCTTGGAAGCCATGTGGTCCTGGAATTTTTTTATTGGGAGAATTTGTTTACTGATTCAATTTCTTTGCTGGTTATCGGTATGTTAATGTTTTCTCCTACGTCCTCTTTCAGTTTTGGTAGTTTATATGTTTCTAGGAATTTATGTCTTTCTTCCAAGTTATCCAATTTGTGGGCATACAGTTTTTCACAATATTCTCCTGTATTTTTTTTCTGTTCCTTTGGTTTTGGTTTTTGTTTGCCCTCTTATATTTGTGATTTTATTATCTGGATCCTTTCTCTTTTCTTTTTGGTAAGCCTTGCTAGTGGTTTATCAATTTTATCAATAGATTAAAAGAACCAGTTCCTGGTTTCATTGAACTGTAATCTTATTTACTTTAGTTCTGCGTCATGCATTTTACTCTAATTTTTATTATTTACATCTTTCTACTGGTCTTAGGCTTTGTTTGTTTTTCTAGCTTCTCTAAGTGTAAGGTTAGATTGCTTAGTTGAGACTTTTCTTGCTTCTTGAGCTAGACCTGTATTGCTATATACTTCCTTCTTAGGATGAGTTTTTATGTATCCTAAAGGTTTTGGACTGCTGTGTTTTCATTTTCAATTGTTTCCAGGTATTTTTAAACTTTATTCTTTGATTTCCTGCTTTACATATTTATTATGTAGTAGCATGTTATTTAACATCCAACTTGTGACTTTTTCAGTTTTTTTTTTCTTGTGTTTGGCTTCTAGTTTCATAGTGTTGTGGTAGAAAATGTTTGTTGGTATGACTTCAATCTTTTATATTTGCTGAGGCCTATTTGTGGCATAATATATGGTTTATTCTGGACCATGTTACATGAGCACTTGAAAAGAATGTAAATTCTGCTGTTTTAGGGTGCAATGTTCTGAATTTATCTGTTAGGTCCCTCTGGTCCAGTGTGTCAATTAAAGCCAATGTTTACTTGTTAATTTTCTATTCTAATGATCTGCCCACTCATTACAGTGAGGTGTTAAAGTCCTCTATTATTATCACATTATTATTGATTATTATATTATATTATATTATATTATTATATTATTATTATTATTATTGATTAGCTTCTTTATGTTTCTTATTAGTTGTTTTGTATATTAGGGTGATTCCATGTTGAAGGCATGAGTATTTACAATTGTTAAGTCTTGTTGGAATATCTCCTTATTATTATATAATTATATATATATAATATTATTACATAATAATATTATATAATGCCCTACTCTGTGTCTTCTTAAACTCTGTTTTTATGTTTAGATGGTCCAATATGATATTGCTACTCCGGTTTCCTTTTGACATCCATTTGTATGATAAATGCTTCCCCATCCACTCACTTTCAATCTGCAGCTGTATTTAGGCCTGAAATGAGTCTCCTGTATGCAGGACATCCCGTGTCTTTTGTTTGAAACTTTTAGTCCATTTACATTCACAGGAATTATTGCCAGATATGTTTTTATTGCCATTATGTTACTTGTTTTGTGGTTGTTTCTGATATTTTCTGTGATCCTTTCTTGTCTGTCTACCTTTCATATTTTGGAGATTTTCTTTAGTGATATATTTGAATTTATCTCCCTTTATTCTTTTGATGTTTATTAATGGTTTTTGATAAATGGTTACCATCAGATTTCTATATAAACTATTCTGCAAATAGTAGCCTATATTAAGTTGATCATTAAGTTTGAACTTAATTTGCTTTTCTCCTCTTCTCATATTTTAGGTATATGTTATTATATTTTATATCCTTTTTTTTTAGTTCCTTGGCTGACTTTTTTTTTTTTTTACAGAGGTGTTCATTTGTACTGCTGTTGTGTTTCCTACTTTTATCAACTTTTTTTTAATCTTTTGTTTTTAATTTATTTTTGAGAGACAGAGACAGTGTGAGCAGGGAAAGGTCAGAGAGAGAGGGAGATACAGAATCCAAAGCAGGCTCCAAGCTCTGAGCTAGCTGTCAGCACACAGCCTGATGCAGGGCTCGAACCCTCAAGCCGCGAGATCATGACCTGAGCCGAAGCCGGATGCTTAACTGACTGAGCCACCCAGGTGCCCCGTGTTTCCTACTTTTATATCGTCACTTTTGGCCTCTTCTTTTTTTAAAGTTTGTTTATTTATTTATTTTGAGAGAGAGAGAGAGAGAGAAAGAGAGAAGCAGGGTGGAGGGGCAGAGAGAGAAGGAGAGAAAGAATTCTGAGCAGGCTCCAAACTGTCAGCATAGAGCCCAACATAGGGCTATAATTCATGAACTGTGAGATCATGACCTGAGCTGAAATAAAGTGTGAGATGCTTAACCAACTGAACCACTCAGTGGCCCCTGATCTCTCTTTTCCATCAGAGTACCCTTTAATATTTCTTGAAGGGATGATTTAGGAGTCACAAACTCCTTTGGTTTTTTATTGTCTTGGAAACTCTTATCTCTCCTATGTTGAATGGTAGCCTTGCTGGATAGAGCATTTTTGGGTGCGGATTTTTTCATTCATTTCGTTGAATATATCATGCCACTGCCTTCTCTTGCTTGCCAAGTTTCTGTTGAGAAATATCCAGGTAGCCTTATGGGTTTTCCCTTGTAAGGTAAGGACTTCTTTTGTCTTTTTCTTAATCAGTACATTTTACTAATTTAATTGCAATATGTCTTGGTGTTGATCTTCTCTTATTGTTTTTGATGACAATTTTCTGTACCTCCTGGATCTGGATGTCTGTTTCATTCCCCAGATTAGGGTAGTTTTCAGGTATTATTTCTCCAAAAACAATTTCTGCCCCCTTTTCTGTCTCTTCTTCTGGGACTCCTATAATACAGATGCTATTACATTTGATGGAGTCACTGTGTTCCCTAAGTCCATTTTCATCTTCTGTAATTTTCTCTTTTTTTCTATTAAGCTCCTTTATTTCCCATTATTTTGTCTTCTATATCACTAATTCATTTCTCTGCTTCTTCCAATCTGTTGTTTCTTGCATTAAGCCTGTTTGCAATCTCATTTATTGCTCTCTTTACCTTTGATTGGTTCTTTTTAAAATATTTTATCTCTGTTGTAAGGATCTCACTGATATCTTCCATTCTTTTCCCAAGCCCAGTGAGTATCCTCATGATCGTTGCTTTAAATTCCCCATCAGACATGTTATTTGTATCTGTTTTACTTTGATCTCGGGATGTGGCCTTATTTTATTCTTTCATTTGGAATAAATTTCTCTGTCTTTGTATTTTGTCTAAGTATATGCCCTCTTCTCTGTGTTAAAAAATCCAGTTATGTGTCCTGCTCATAAACGTTTTTATGAAGAAGAGACATGTAGGCCCAGGGCTTGGCACTTGAAGGAGTGCCTTGTGTGTCCAGAGTGCACTCTGCTATTGTGTTTTTGCTGCTCTATCCTTCAGGCCAGTCATATGCAGAGGCTCTCTTTGCCTTCATTGGGCAATTTTTGGTCTGTGGCCTGAATGTGGTGAGTTTTTACTAGTTGTGCTCCTCTCTGCTTGTGAAATGAGACCTGACAGTACCTCTGTCAGAACTGAAGCCCTGAAGAACTATCTGGTAGGAGACGTGGTGTAGGCAGGGATTTGTGCTGGTCTTCTCCAAGAGGGGCCCATTGTGCTGGGACTGGAGCAAGCTTCACGGAGAAGGACAGTACTACCAGAGCAAAGTGGGGTTGGGATTGGTATGAGCAAGTTAGGAAGCTAGTGTTGGTGCTGTTCTGCTTCCTGCAGTTGGCTCTGTTTTTATGCTAAGGGGCTAGTGGTAAAATGGCATCAGCCAGCTCCTTTGTTCCCAGACAGCCATCTCTGTGAATACTGCTTCACAGAAGGTTCTCCAAGAATAACAAATATTCTACACCTTGTGTGACTCAGGAACTCTTCAGATTGCTGTTTCCAGTCTCTATGACCTAGGTTGTTTTCCTGCCTTCTCTCAAGGAGCAGCACAATGCCCCCCAGGCTCTATCTCAACCAAGCTTACTAACTTTTAAAATTCCAGGCTTCAAGCCCCACCAGTTGCAAGAATTCACAAAATTAAGCTCCTCTCATTATCCAAGCCCATGGTTTTGGGGAAAAGTTCTCTTTGTGCATTCCCCTGTGCTCTTCTCTGGGACTATGGCTTATCACCTGTGGTCTGTTTTTCCCCTTAACCATATGTCCACACTTCTTACATTCTTTGATGTAGCTTCTTCTCTCCCTTACTTGTGAAATTTGTTCTGTCAGACTTTAGGCCAATTTCTAGGGTGTTTAGGATGATTTGATAGTTATCTATTTGTGTTAATGGGATGAGGTTTACCTAGGGTCCTCCTACTAGGCCATTTTCCTCTCACCCTCCTATTATTATTATCATTATTATTTTATATGTGTATGTCCACGAGTTTCAGCACCATTTGTTGAAAAATCATATTTTCTCCATTGTATTGCTTTTGTTCTTTTGTCAAAGATCAGTTGACTATATTCATGTGGATTTATTTCTGGTCTACCTATTTTTCCCTTAGTTTATTTTTTCACCAATACACACTGTCTTGATTACCGTAACTTTGTATTAAATATTGAAGTCATGTAGTGCCCATCCTCCATCTTTGTTCTTTTTCAATATTGTACTTTTTATCCTTTGTCTTTTGCCTTCATGTATTAATTGTGGAATTGTGGAATACGTTTTGATTTCCAAAAAGGACCTTGCTGGAATTTTGCTTAGGGGCATTAAAGTCTTTAAATGTAATAATGGATTTCTATTTCTTCTTGCAGTTCTATCAAATTTTTTCTTACATGTTTTGATGCTCTGTTTTTAGGCATCTATTTTTGGTCTTTTCAGTCCATTTTGACAGTTTCTATGTTTTAATTGGCACATTTATTATGTTAACATTTCAAGTCATTATTTATAGAGTATTATTACAGTTTATCATATTTAATATTGTTTTCTATTCACAGATCTTCCTTTTTCTTATTTTTGTTTTCCACTCGACTCTCTTTTGCATTTTGTAGTTGTAGTTAAAAATTCTATATAATTCCACTTACTTTTCTTTCTTATATAAATTATTTTTTCTTTTTTTACTCAAAAATATTCTTAATTCCTTCTTCCCCATGAGTTATTTCTAAAGAATGTATTATGAGTCCTGGAGGATGAATGGAGCAATAGCTGAAATGTCAGCAATGTTCTGGTCTCAAGGCCAGATAATGTCATGAGCTAGAGAACCCCATGGTCCCCCAGAGGACAGTTCAGATACAAAACCCATCATGACTCCCTGACATAACTTGAAACTGCACGTACTCCCTGAATGCCATCACATAGCCACCAGATGTGTGTCTCGTATCTGAGAACTTCTTCAGTGAGTGGCCATACCTTTTATTCTTTGTATTATTGCTGTTACTTGTCGGGGACTGCCATGTTTCTGTCTGCCTCAAGGCAAGGATTATTCACTCAGCTGAGTGAGCAGTAAACAAGATTTGCATCTGGAAGTTGGCGACAGTCATGCTGAGATAGACCAGAAGGCCTAGATGCATAAGATCAATACCATTCAGTGTTAATTCTCCGCCTCCCAGCCTTGCTGAAGGCAGATGGGGGCGTTT